>JAMFTG010003048.1:0-10024 GCA_023974075.1 Chaenocephalus aceratus
CCACCGTGGGGGTTCATGGTGCGCTCTCTCTCCTCCTGGTAGATCCGGTCTCTCTCGCTCTCCGCCAGGTTCAGGAAGTTCTGCATCGCCTTCAGGTTCACCAGCAGAGACTGAGGAGGCCGTGCGGGGGTCTTCCTCCTTCCTCAAGATCTCTGACAGCAGACCCTGAGGAGAGGAAACACCGAGGGGGGGGGGGGGGGGGGGGTTTAGAGAATGGACCAATCACTGCAACCTCTAGTATTCATATGCAGACTCATATGCGCTGAAGATGGATGCTCCAACATACTTAAGCTAACATCTCCAATGCAGAAGAAATGTCTCCTATAATGTCATTATATAATTAAGGTTTTAATACTATTCATGTAAACAGGAATGCACTGTTGGAGCCCCATTTGGACGACAACAAATGATTATTATCGTTGTTTAAAAGTAATACATTTCGTTGCAATTAACCAGAACCCAACGTGACACCGGGCTTCGGCCAATCGAACCGTCCAGAACTTCAAAATAAAAACTACAAATATATAACAATAATTTAAGGAATTCACGACATGTTAAAACCTGTTACGATGACATTTTATCATCAGTCATTTTAAAACAGTTTACTTCTACGTCAACAACATTTTATATTTGTACATGTTTTTGTTGTTTGTGCAAAAATGTTGTTGTTGTCAAAAGAAATCTTATTAGTAAAATACAAAATCCTAAGTAAAGCACACATGTAGGACTTCTACTCAAATACAAGTTGGTTAGAACTGCAAAACAATAAAGATGAATGAACATGATTAGCATATATCTTTGACACACACACACACACACACACACACACACACACACCTGGCCTCTACACAGACAGGTCTACCTCCCACTGCTCTAATGGGGCGTGAGCACAGCCTGAATGCATCAGGTGCAGAACCCAACGACCCAGCACGCTACCCGCTACGCTAACGCTAGTCCCTCGAGGAGGGTGACCGCAGAGTCAGCCAAACGCGTGAGAGAAAGATGACGGTCCATCAGTGACGTCAAAGTCTATTTATTCTATCAAACACGACGATTATCTCTTCTCGACTGAGACGGTGTGAGGGAGTGAGAACTGTAATCAGTCGCTCGATAAAGACATCCGGGACAGCCTACAAAAGTACGTCATTCACCCCCCTCTGGAAGGAATACTTAAAGGTCCCCTAGTATACATGTCTCTGATTGGCTGAAACACCAAACAGATCATTGCAGCATTACCCATAATCCCCTCTGTTTCAGCCCTGTTTCCAAAGTGCTGATTCTCTGTCTGTTACTTTAGATGAAGATAAGGAGCCCCTCCCCTCGCCCCTCTGAGAGAGAGTTTGGTTACAAAGAACTCAATGGAGCTCTAGAGGAGATTCAGGTGATAAGGGGGGGGGGGGGGTTACCTGGCTGCTGATTGGCTAATGGTTACACAAGACAACACATCGTTTATGACATCACAAAGTGGCCAAAATCTGATCAGCTCATTTCAGACAGGTTTTTATAGAAATGCATCAAACAGAGAGAAAATCTTTGTTCCTGAACTTCAGAGTCTCTTTCCACAGAGGGGACCACGTGTTGATGTAGAAGAGACATGAAGAAGAGGGGACACATGTTGATGTAGAAGAGACATGGAGAAGAGGGGAACACATGTTGATGTAGAAGAGACGTGAAGAAGAGGGGACACATGTTGATGTAGAAGAGACCGTGAAGAAGAGGGGACACATGTTGATGTAGAAGAGACATGGAGAAGAGGGGACACATGTTGATGTAGAAGAGACGTGAAGAAAGAGGGGACACATGTTGATGTAGAAGAGACATGAAGAAGAGGGGACACATTTGATGTAGAAGAGACATGAAAAGAGGGGACAACATGTTGATGTAGAAGAGACGTGAAGAAGAGGGGACACATGTTGATGTAGAAGAGACATGGAGAAGAGGGGACACATGTGATGTAGAGAGACATGAAGAAGAGGGACACATGTTGATGTAGAAGAAACATGAGAAGAGGGGACACATGTTGATGTAGAAAGAGACTGAAGAAGAGGGGACACATGTTGATGTAGAAGAGACATGGAGAAGAGGGGACACATGTTGATGTAGAAGAGACGTGAAGAAGAGGGGACACATGTTGATGTAGAAGAGACATGAAGAAGAGGGGACACATGTTGATGTAGAAGAGACATGGAGAAGAGGGGACACATGTTGATGTAGAAGAGACGTGAGAAGAGGGGACACATGTTGATGTAAGAAAGACATGAAGTAAGGGGACACATGTTGATGTAGAAAGACATGGAGAAGAGGGGACACATGTTGATGTAGAAGAGACATGAGAAGAGGGGACACATGTTGATGAGAAGAGACATGAAGAAGAGGGACACATGTTGATTAGAAGAGACATGAAGAGAGGGGACACATGTTGATGTAGAAGAGACATGAAGAAGAGGGACACATGTTGATGTAGAAGACGTGAAGAAGAGGGGACACATGTTTGATGTAGAAGAGACGAAGAGAGGGGACACATGTTGATGTAGAAGAGACATGAAGAAGAGGGGACACATGTTGATGTAGAAGAGACATGAAGAAGAGGGGACACATGTTGATGTAAGAAGAGACATGAAGAAGAGGGGACACGTTGATGTAGAAGAGACATGAAGAAGAGGGGACACATGTTGATGTAGAAGAGACAGAAAGAGAGACACATGTTGATGTAGAAGAGACACGAAGAAGAGGGGACACATGTTGATGTAGAAGAGACACGAAGAAGAGGGGACACATGTTGATGTAGAAGAGACACGAAGAAGAGGGACACATGTTGATGTAGAAGAGACACGAAGAAGAGGGGACACATGTTGATGTAGAAGAGACAGGAGAAGAGGGGACACATGTTGATGTAGAAGAGACGTGAAGAAGAGGGGACACATGTTGATGTAGAAAGACATGAAGAGAGGGGACACATGTTGATGTAGAAGAGACATGAGAAGAGGGGACACATGTTGATGTAGAAGAGACATGAAGAAGAGGGGACACATGTTGATGTAGAAGAGACATGAAGAAGAGGGGACACGTGTTGATGTAGAAGAGACATGAAGAAGAGGGGACACATGTTGATGTAGAAGAGACATGAAGAGAGGGACACGTTGATGTAGAAGAGACATGAAGAAGAGGGACACATGTTGATGTAGAAGAGACACGAAGAAGAGGGGACACATGTTGATGTAGAAGAGACACGAAGAAGAGGGACACATGTTGATGTAGAAGAGACACGAAGAAGAGGGGACACGTGTTGATGTAGAAGAGACACGAAGAAGAGGGGACACGTGTTGATGTAGAAGAGACATGAAGAAGAGGGGACACATGTTGATGTAGAAGAGACATGAAGAAGAGGGGACACATGTTGATGTAGAAGGACATGAAGAAGAGGGGACACATGTTGATGTAGAAGAGACATGAAGAAGAGGGGACACATGTTGATGTAGAAGAGACATGAGAAGAGGGGACACATGTTGATTTAGAGGAGACATGAAGAAGAGGGGACACATGTTTGATGTAGAAGAGACGTGAAGAAGAGGGGACACATGTTGATGTAGAAGAGACGTGGAGAAGAGGGGACACATGTTGATGTAGAAGAGACATGAAGAAGAGGGGACACATGTTGATGTAGAAGAGACATGAAGAAGAGGGGACACATGTTATGTAGAAGAGACGTGGAGAAGAGGGACACATGTTGATGTAGAAGAGACATGAAGAAGAGGGGACACATGTTGATGTAGAAGACATGAGAAGAGGGGACACATGTTGTGATGTAGAAGAGACATGAAGAAGAGGGGACACGTGTGATGTAGAAGAGACATGAAGAAGAGGGGACACATGTTGATGTAGAGACATGAAGAAGAGGGAACACATGGTGATGTAGAAGAGACATGAAGAAGAGGGGACACATGTTGATGTAGAGGAGACATGAAGAAGAGGGGACACATGTTGATGTAGAGGAGACATGAAGAAGAGGGAACACTGGTGATGTAGAAGAGACATGAAGAAGAGGGACACATGTTGATGTAGAGGAGACATGAAGAAGAGGGGACACGTGTTGATGTAGAAGAGACATGGAGAAGAGGGGACACGTGTCGATGTAGAAGAGACATGAAAAGAGGGGACACATGTTGATGTAGAGAGACATGAAGAAGAGGGGAACGTGTGATGTAGAAGAGACA
The DNA here is from genome assembly GCA_023974075.1 of Chaenocephalus aceratus. Classification (NCBI taxonomy): domain Eukaryota; kingdom Metazoa; phylum Chordata; class Actinopteri; order Perciformes; family Channichthyidae; genus Chaenocephalus; species Chaenocephalus aceratus. Next base: position 4,215 of record JAMFTG010003048.1, read on the forward strand.
TGAAGAAGAGGGGACACATGTTGATGTAGAAGAGACATGAAGAAGAGGGGACACGTGTTGATGTAGAAGAGACATGGAGAAGAGGGGACACATGTTGATGTGAAGAGACACGAAGAAGAGGGGACACATGTTGATGTAGAAGAGACATGAGAAGAGGGGACACGTGTCGATGTAGAAGAGACATGAAGAAGAGGGGACACGTGTTGATGTAGAAGAGACATGGAGAAGAGGGGACACGTGTCGATGTAGAAGATACATGAAGAAGAGGGGACACATGTTGATGTAGAAGAGACATGAAGAAGAGGGGACACGTTTGATGTAGAAGAGACGTGAAAGAGAGGGGACACGTGTTGATGTAGAAGAGACATGGAAGAAGAGGGGACACATGTTGATGTAGAAGAGACATGGAGAAGAGGGGACACATGTTGATGTAGAAGAGACATGGAGAAGAGGGGACACATTTGATGTAGAAGAGACATGGGAGAAAGAGGGGACACATGTTGATGTAGAAGAGACATGGAGAAGAGGGGACACATGTTGATGTAAGAAGAGACATGGAGAAGAGCATTTGCATAATAGGTGACCTTACCCTTTCCTGACTCAATGACACCATCTCTATGAATGAAGCTACCCTCTCTCCTCCTTTCTGTCCTCCTCCTCCTTCCTTCCTTCCTTCCTTCCTTCCTCCCCCCACTGCCTCCTAACTTCTTGACCACAGGCGGTCCTGTTTTTCCTACCTGTGTGCGGTTGAAAGCCACACGGGCGAACACGGCCTGCGAGACACTAGCTCTCTTCAGCTCGTCTCTGACCTGCTGGTAGATTTCACAGGAGACGTCCGCGGGGTTGGAGGCGTTGCTCCCCGGATGGTCTCCTCCCATTTTGGGCCCCCGGGGATGGGCGGGTGGTTGAGGAACTGCTGGTTGATGGCCTGAGGGTGCTGGTGGGCTAGCAGGCGGCTAACGGCTAGCTGCTGGTTGATGAGGTGGGCCATGGCGAGCTGTTGTCGCACCAGTTGAGGGAAAGTTGGGGGGAAAGTAGCCCACCTGGACCCAGCAGGGAGGGGGGAGGGGGGTGAGGAACCAGACCCGTTCGGAGGGGGGGGCTGTGGTGCATCGGGCCGTGAGGAGAGGGTTGTTGTTGTTGTTGTTGTTGGGGGGTAAGAGGATGCTGTGAGGGATTCTGAGGGTCCTCCAGCCTTAAGGAGGGGGCTGCCGGACCCCAGGTGCACAAGCTGAGCCAGGCCGGACAGGTGAGGAGGGGGGGGTCTCTGGCCCAGCACGCAGAAGTCCGCCATGTTGTCTCTCTCTACTGGGAAGAGGCAAGAAGAGACGGCCACTATTAATTAATTAATATGCACGCTAAAATGTCATTTTCAGTATATGACAATACTCAGAATGAGGTCGTGAGGGAGGTCAAACAAACACTTTAAAGAGTGCTTACTTTTAATTTCAGCAGCATCTCGTCCAGACCACATCTTCTCCAAGTAATCTAACTGCTCAACAGAACACGGAGAGAAAGAAAATCCTTCAGTTGGTCAGGCTAACATTGTATTCTCGTGATTAGCTTTGAAGCTAACATAGCAATGGAATCGTGAGGTGAGATTTATCTGTCAAACTGCTGTCAAGTAACATACTTATACAACTTCACATTCAAGACATAAATATTCCGTAGAGAAGAAAGCTCTGATTGACAGGTGTAGCAGCCAATCAGAGCGAAGTCAGCTCTGTTGGAGCTACTGCCAGGAGAAAAAGTGCAACCTCACACATGATTTTTTGCTTTAGGACAAGACCCATGTTTAGAATACATCAGAATCCCTGTTACACTACAGTAGCAAGGCATCCACACTTCTTTCTCCAAAGCCCATATTTACATCCACCTTTCATCCCAGGTTGCATGTGCGAGGCTGATTGATACGTTGTGTGGGAGTCACGGATATGTACAAGCGCAGGTTTTTATTTATAGTGCCGTGTTGGATATTCACCTGATGAAAGAAAGCCTGCAGCATTTATGATCAAGCCACCGCGCTTGAATTATATTCCCAGTTAAACGTGTTTACATTCTTATATTTACTTTATGATTTACAGCGACTGCGTACGCCTCGCCTCTTTGCAGAAAAGGAGGCCACTGCCGTGTGTTTGCGTTCGTTTGAGTGTTTCTGAAACGCTGACTACTGAGCTTTCAACTTCCTAATGTATCAAAGAAACGTCAAAAGCTTGTTGCAGAAACACATTGTTTTATCTCAGGTGGCCGTGAAGTGGAAATACATTTTTTTTAAAGGTGTGCATTTAAAGCACATGTGTCAAACTCGAGGCCCGGGGGCCAAATCAGGCCCGTGGTGGATTTAATTTCGGCCCGCAGGATAATTTCTAATTCCTATTAGATCTGGCCCTCCGGTATATTGCACCTTCCCTCCATCCTGAGGGTCTCCTCCGCTCAGAGCCCAAACATTGATGACCTTGCCCCCTGATGAGACGCCAAGTATCTGAGCTAGCATCCCAGAGCAGCACACTGAGTCAATGGATGCTTCCTTCTGCACTTTCTCTCACGACAGCAGGTCATGTTTGGTTTCTCTCTGAGGGGAATAGTTTTTGTTGAAGCTGTTTGGCCTACGTGGTAACTTTAACTTTCAAATCTAGCTTCATGGTGGGCTTTAAAAGGAATGTAATTATATAAAAGACGGATGAGATGAAGTGCCTCAACTTTGCTAAGAAGTTTGCATGTCGCTCGAGTCTATCAGCATTGAGATTAAGTCGTTAAATCAATGATTCAAACTATTGACTAATAAATACTTGCATATTCAGCAGAAGGGTCATTTTTCATCCTGAGATTTTTTGTTGTTAATTTAAATAAAAATATTCTTAAAACTAAAGCAAATATTAAAGAAAAGTACCCAAATTGATTATTACCTACCCCAAGAATCATTTTGTGACCTCTGGATTATTATCAGTCAATTAGATTCACGACATCACGTGCAATGTATTGGACATTATCATGGACAACCTGTACATGAGTTTAAATATTGTACATATTTATGTTTGGTAACCATCACAAATTATCCTTTGGCATGGAGTATATTTTGGATTCGCAACTATATTTATACTTTCTAATGTATACAGTTGCACTTTTTCGAAACGTAATACTGCAACTGCTTGCACACAGCTTCCCTTGAGGTATAAAAAAGTATCTTGTTGTCGGTCCTTACTTCACGTTGGAAACTATCTGAAACTATCATTGCTAAGGCCCTTTGCAGGGAACACAGGGAGTATAGCCGTTACAGACCATTTGCATGCACACAAAGCATAATAGGGCCTCTTTAAAATACGTAGTTTTTCTCACCTTTCATATTTTTATATCTCTTGTACCATCGAGCAAACTCCTGGCATTTGGCGGTGGAGACGTTGGCGTAGTAGGAATTGTTCACGATGGAGGAAATCATACTCTGAGAGACAGAGAGGGCGAAGATAATTAATAACCAGTATAATATGAAATGCTTACACTCACGCAACAACCTCATGGCATGCTCACATCACACACACACACACACACACACACACACACACAAGAAATAGACAAACATTATCATGATTTGAAGCCACCCATGGAAACTGGAGCAGTGCAGAGAGGGACTCTCCAGCCACACACACACAACACACACACACACACACACACACACACACACACACACACACACACACACACACACACACCACACACACACACACCACACACACACACACACACACACCACACACTCACAGACACTCACAGACACACACACACACACACACACACAAACACACACCACGACCACAGACACACACACACACACACACACACCACACGACACTCACATACACACACACACACACACACTCACGACACCACAGACACACACACTACACACACACACACACACACACACACACACAGCAGCAGATGGCTGAACGCAGCTGGTGAGTTTGAACATAATTGATGAGACACTGCTTCAGTCTTTGGTGTGGAGTTTGATTAAAAATGTAGCAATAAGCAATACTATGTAGGATTAATTTGAAGCGTCTTTCTCATGAGAGCTGACTTTAGTCGTTAGTCGGGACTAAATACAACTTATAAGAGAACGTTTTAATATAAGCAAGAGGGACACTGTATTACAACTCACATATATCTGACATTAAATAGATTAAATGTCCCTTTAAATTATGTATTTTTAACTAAAGAGTTTAGTTTAGATTTAATTTCAACAGTTCCCGGTTGACTTATTAATACACTTGTTAATTAACATGTATTATAATTTATGAAGATTATTCTCAAGAGTAGATATAAAGGGTTATTGATTTGACAAGCACTTCTCTTAGTTGAGGTTCTGTTGTTGTTGTTGTTGTGTTGTTGTTGTTGTTGTTGTTGTTACCTGTGACAAGCGGACACTCTTTGGCCAGAGTGCTTTGGTTCATCTCCCTCAGCAGATCTTTGAGAGCGTTCCTCACCGTCGTGTGGTTCCACTGTTCAGAGGGCAGGTCCTCCATCTTGGAAAAGCTGACACAAAAAACACACACACAGAAGTCAGACAAGTTTTAAATAAACAAATAGAGAAACAACAGCACTAAACATCAACACAAAAAACAACAGTGACAATTAAAGGAAGAGTTTGATATTGTGGGCATTGTGCTTTCACTTCTTCTGAGAGATTTATTTATGGCGGTTCGGAGAGCCACAAACCTGTTAGCTTAGCATTAGAACCGGAAACAGCTAGCCTAGCTAGATTATCTAAAGGTAGCTAAATAAATCAAAAGAACAATTAAATCCCAATAATTCAACTAATTTAACAATAACTTTTCTATTTTAACTATATCCTATCATCTTTTTAACACTCAAACACATATTAAAAAAACAGTATGTAGTAGTTTGAAGGTTTAAAATGTTTTTAGATTGATTGTGTTCCTTGAAACAGAGCCAGGCAAGCAGTTCCCCCCCCGTTTCAAGTCTTTATGCTAAGTTAAGCTGACGACAGTGGCAGGCACCAGAGTGACATCCATCTTCTCATTAAACGTTTCCTTTAATCCTAAATTAACCCCAAATGAAGCCTTAACCCCTCTGACCTCACAAGCATCCTGCATTAACCTCAAACCCTCCACTTCCTGTGTCTCCCTCAAATCTCCCTGTTTTTAAATCTTTTAACCTCAAAAATGAATCATTTCTACTCTTGAGCACAAAGTGTGGCCAGACCTCTTCCATCGCCATGGATACGCACACACAAACATGTAAACAAACCTGGCTGGTATGTTTCCAGGACAATAACGATAAAACTCCTCTCGTCTGGAGTTTATCTGGCTTTTATCTGCCATCGGGACCCGGCTTCACTTTTTGTTTTCCTGCACACGGACTCTCGCAGATAATAGATAAATCCCCAGCGAGGTTGTTTACAGTTTCAATATCGCCGCTTTGCAAATTTGATAGATATGGTAAATTCTTAAACTGCAATCAGCTGCAATGACATCAGTCGCCCAGCGGACCGAGAGTTTTTCCACAGGTTCACGATTAAATGTTACTTTCTAGTAAGGCTGCTCGATTATGGCGAAAATCATAATCTCGATTATTTGGGTCAATAATTAATATCACGATTATTAAAAACGATTATCCATTTACTTTGAAAACATCAATTTATTGGAGGAAAAACAAATTTGAACAGTATGTTTTTTAACAGTTTGATTACCCTGAACTTTAAGTATAAGTCAACTGAAAAATAAAAAAAGTAATAATAAAAAAATAATTTATTTCAGTTTACGTTGTTTTTTGTAATCGTTGCAAGCCATCAT
>JAMFTG010003049.1:0-18911 GCA_023974075.1 Chaenocephalus aceratus
TTCACGGCAAAACATCCAATAGTTGTCGAGATATTTCATCCACAGTAACATTTCAATCACTCAAGATGAATATTTACATTAATTACGTCACCGTCAGTTTCCTGTAAGTTATTTAACTGCTCTGTTTACTGTACAGTTGTATTATCATGCTGCTGTGTGTATTGTATTTCTGTAACTCTGGCACAACAATTTCCTTCGGGATGAATAAGTCCTATATTATCTTGAACCCCTCTGAAAAAAACACCTTTAACTCTCCAACATACCAACTTAAACTCTCCAAAATATACCACCTTAACTCTCCAAAAAAAAACACCTTAACTCTCCAAAAAAACCACTTTAACTCTCCAAAAACACCTTAACTCTCCAAAATGCCACTTGACTCTCCAAAAACCACCTTAACTCTCCAAAAAACCACCTTAACTCTCCAAAAAGAAACACTTAACTCTCCAAAAACACCTTAACACTAACCTCTCCAAATAACCAACTTAACTCTCCAAAAAAACACCTTAACTTCCAAAATAACCAACTTAACTCTCCAAAATACCACCTTAACCTCTCCAAAAAACCCTTAACACTCTCCAAAATGCCAACTTGACTCTCCAAAAACCACCTTAACCTCTCCAAAAACCACCTTAACTCTCAAAAAAACACCTTAACTCTCCAAAAAAAACACCTTAAACTCTCCAAAACCACCTTAACTCTCCAAAAAAACACCTTAACTTCCAAAAAACTAACTTAAACTCTCCAAAACCACCTTACACTCTCCAAAAACCACCTTAACTCTCCAAAAAAAACACCTTAACTCTCTCCAAAAACCACCTTAACTCTCCAAAAACCACCTTAACTCTCCAAAAAAACACCTTAACTTCCAAAAAAAACACTTACCTCTCAAAAACCACCTTAACTCTCCAAAAAAACACCTTAACTTCAAAAAACAACTTAACTCTCTCCAAAAACCACACTTAACTCTCCAAAAAAAAACACCTTAACTCTCCAAAAATCACCTTAACTCTCAAAATACTACCACCTTAACTCTCCAAAAACCACCTTAACTCTCCAAAAACCACCTTAACTCTCCAAAAAACACCTTAACTCTCCAAAAAACACTTAACTCTCCAAAAACCACCTTAACTCTCCAAAAAACACCTTAAGCTCCAAAAACCAACTTGACTCTCCAAAAACACCTTAACTCTCCAAAAAACACCTTAACTCTCCAAAAAACACCTTAACTCTCCAAAAAAACACCTTAACTCTCCAAAATACCAACTTAACTCTCCAAAAAACACCTTAACTTCCAAAAACCAACCTTAACTCTCCAAAACCACCTTAACGCTCTCAAAAAAACACCTTAACCTCCAAACTCAAACCACTTAACTCTCCAAAAACCACTTAACTCTCCAAAAACCACCTTAACTCTCCAAAAAAACACCTTAACTCTCCAAAAAACACCTTAACTCTCCAAAAACCACAACTTAACTCTCCAAAAAAACACCTTAACTTCCAAAAAACAACTTAACTCTCCAAAAACCACCTTAACTCTCCAAAAACCACCTTAACTCTCCAAAAAACACCTTAACTCTCCAAAAAACCAACTTAACTCTCCAAAAACCACCTTAACTCTCCAAAAAAACACCTTAACTCTCCAAAAAACAACTTAACTCTCCAAAAACCACCTTAACTCTCCAAAAAACACCTTAACTCCAAAAACAACTTAACTCTCCAAAAAACACTTAACTCTCCAAAAACACCTTAACTCTCCAAAAACACCTTAACTCTCCAAATACCACCTTAACTCTCCAAAACCACCTTAACTCTCCAAAAAAACAACACCTTAACTCTCCAAAAAAACACCTTAACTCTCCAAAAACAACTTAACTCTCCAAAAACCACCTTAACTCTCCAAAAAACACCTTAACTCTCCAAAATGCCAACTTGAACTCTCCAAAAATCACCTTAACTCTCCAAAAAACAACTTAACTCTCCAAAAACCACCTTAACTCTCCAAAACCAACTTGACTCCCAAAACCACCTTAACTCTCCAAAAAACCACCTTAACTCCCAAAAACCACCTTAACTCTCCAAAAAAACACCTTAACTCTCCAAAAAACACCTTAACTCTCCAAAACCACCTTAACTCTCCAAAAAAACACCTTAACTCCAAAAAACAACTTAACTCTCCAAAAACCACACTTAACTCTCCAAAAAACACCTTAACTCTCCAAAATCACCTTAACTCTCCAAAAACCACCTTAACTCTCCAAAAACCACCTTAACTCTCCAAAAAACACCTTAACTCTCAAAAAACACCTTAACTCTCCAAAAAACACTTAACTCTCCAAAAACCACCTTAACTCTCCAAAAAACACCTTAACTCTCCAAAACCACTTGACTCCCAAAAATCACCTTAACTCTCCAAAAAACCACCTTAACTCTCCAAAAAACAACTTAACTCTCCAAAAACCACCTTAACTCTCCAAAAAACAACTTAACTCTCCAAAAACCACCTTAATTCCCAAAAAAACACCTTAACTCTCCAAAAACCACCTGAACTCTCCAAAATACCTCCTTAACTCTCCAAAAAAACACCTTAACTCTCCACAAAAACACCTTAACTCTCCAAACAAACACCTTAACTCTCCAAAAAAACCACCTTAACTCTCCAAAAATCACCTTAACTCTCCAAGAACCACCTTAACTCTACACAAAAACCTTAACTATCCAAAATACCAACTTAACTCCACAAAAAAACACCTTATAGTTGTTGTACATGAGTCTTAATATGCTCAATATGGGCCTAATGAGGCAGCAGTACCACAAGAATAGTAATTTTCCCGTAATAACACTTAACATATATGATCTATTCTTATGTAACAAGACATTAAACTATGAATGTTAATTAAGTCTAAATAACTCAAAACGTTTTCATAACAAATAAGCTAGTAGTGTGACTCTAATATGTTAATTAACTAGTTGATTGTGATAAGTGTCGGGGACCTATCATGCAAAATGCACTTTGTGATGTCTTGTATACATCAACATGTGTCCCGGTGTGTCGGGGAACTCACGCAGCATCAGGAAACAAAACCCTCTCTCCTTTCCTCCGTACCCAAATCTCTAAAAACGGGGGAACAACGGAGCTGATCCAGATCAGCGTCCGATATGACGTAATATCTGAAATGTGGACCCACGGCCCAATCAGAAACGTTGCTATCAGAAACGTTGCCCGACTGTTTTGGACGTAATATGGTCGGTGTTTACATTAGCATCGCTAACACTCAGAGCTAACCTGTGCTGGAGAGCATGTGTGTGAAGAAGCAGGAAGTAGAAAGGAACTCACGTTGTGGTGTAACCGGCAAGAGAGAAAGCCTTCGAGCTCCAGACTGTTTCAGATCCTTGATAATCCATGATATGGCGTTTCATCACGGCAGCATTTAGTTTAGACGGTAGCTGGCGGGTCCCGCATGAGCTCAGACCCTCCTTTTTAAAGCTTTATTCCCAAATCAGCACTTTTGAAACAGGAAGTGAAATAGAGGGATATGAGGCATGGCTAGAATGATCTGTTTGGTGTTTGGAGCAAAACACTTCATAGACATGTTTTTCATATATTTGTATACATCTGAGACCGATGCTATTGCCTACAAATAGCATGAGTGACCTTTAATATAAAGTGTTACCAAAAATGGTTATTTTATTTATCTAAATAAGTATACATTGAAACGTGTACATATTAAGATCTAGCCCTGTTGCAGTGAGGAGGATATCTGCAGCAGGAAGTGTTTGCTCTGCGGAAACAGCGATGTTCCCTCAGCGTGTGGAAACTCTTCAGGGTGACATAACGCCAAACGCCTCGAGGGCCATCGACAGCAGGTGAAATAAACTATGATATAATTTGGGAGGTAATGGAAGCTCCTCCTGTGTTAACGGCGCCTCGGTGGCAGCGACCTCACAGGAGAAGATGTTAAACTGTTGTTCATGAGCTCCGTGAATGTGGAAAAGCATTAAATCCACATTATTAACTGTCATCCCGTGGCAGAAAATATATTGTATTTTTAGCAGCGTACACAAGCTGCCTGTTTTATTCTGGATGTTTACTCGCTCATATTTCGTCCCTGTTGACACAGAGTTTGAAATGTCTCGGCTGTAGTGAGCGTGTTATATTCAGTTGGTTATAAAAGATCAAAATAACCTCTTAATTTTACCGAAAAGTAACACAAAGGCGGAGTATGCTTTGTTCCTGTCGAGCTAATTGTGTCTTTAAAAAGAATATGTTTCGCGTGAACTTCTAGGAGTATTTCTTTAAAACAGAGTTAATCAAAGCAGTTTTAATTAAATCAAACAATATACCTGTGTCCTTATTTACAAATACCTTACTAAGATCCAGGCAGGGACGGAGCCGGTGTCTGTCAAGAAGACCCCAAAAGAGACCGGAATCCTCTACTAAGACCAGTGTTGTAGTCAAGTCACCAATTCACGAGTCCAAGTCACCCTCGAGTCACCACTCTTCGAGTCCGAGTCCAAGTCCGAATCACCAAGGGAGAGTCGTAGTCGAGTCCGAGTCCAAGTCCGAGTCACCCAAGGAGTGTCCAAGTCGAGTCCGAGTCCAAGTCATCATTACCTGTGTTCGAGTCCGAGTCCAATTCCGAGTCACTTAAGAAGAGTCCAAGTCCGAGTCACAAGTCTTCATGTATTAATCTTCGTGGATATATGTTTTGAAATGTAGCTGCTCCTCTACATTGCTGTTATCCTGTCTATTGAACTGCTGTGAAGCGACTTTGGCTACAATTCTTGTAATAGGTGCTATACAAATATAAAGCTTATTTCTAATATTAATATTATTATTATATATAAATAAACTATATTTAAAATGAGTTACCTTTTAGAGAAGTGATTATATTTGTATGCCAATATTTTCCTATGGTAAAGTTTTCGTTTTGCACTTTTATTTTGATAGTAATAAGATCGGGACTCTTATTTTGAAGGAACTTTTACGGGTTAAATCAGTTTATGGATAAAGATTTATCCCCAGAAAGCACGTCATTCTGCATGTTCAGTAGCCATGTGCTTTCGTTATCGGCTGAATCTTTATTTATTAATTAGATCACGTTACTCTGATGATAGTGTTCAAGACAGCCTATATGTCTGAACTCGATCCTTAGAGTAATGTGTTACGGAGCCTTCTCTTCTATATTGTTTCCACATAAGGAGCATTTTGCTCTTTTCCAATGTGGAAGCAGAATGTGTGAAAGCATACAGCACGATGCGGGGTGTGTCTGTAGACACCTCTAGACTGGAATAGCGGGGCCCAGTACGTGAACTCGCCATACAGGATAGAGGACATCAGACTCCAGAGAAAATGTGCTCGAGTCCGAGTCCAAGTCGGAGCGTCAATGTACGAGTCGAGTCCGAGTCATCGTGGGGGGGGAATTCACGAGTCCGAGTCCGAGTCCAAGTCATCCTGTGCGAGAATTCACGAGTCCAAGTCCGAGTCGCGTCAATCAGTGCGCGAGTCCGAGTCGAGTCACGAGTCCCGAAAATCGGCACTCAAGTCCGACTCGAGTCCGAGTCCAGGACTCGAGTACTCCATCTCTGACTAAGACATGCAAAACAACCACAAACACACACAAAACAACAAAATAGAGACACGATCAGACCAAGAAGAGACTCAAAACTTCAACAAAAACACGCAAAATATCCGTTAAGAGACGCAAAACAATACCAAACAGATACCAAACAACCAGCAGAAAGACAAAGAATAACCAAATACACACAAAAAGACCATAAAGAGACACAACACAACTAAAAAGGGAAACTAAAGTGCATAATGCATTTGAATAGAGACGGAAAACTACTAGAAAGGGATGCAAAACGACCACCAGTCACATCACAATCATAAAGAAACAGAAAACGCCTTAAAGAATATGCAGAAGGACCAAACGGAGGCTAAAAACACGTCTTTTTCTCCGGTCGGGTCGTGGGAGACCGGAAGCTGTGTGGTTCATAAAAACATGTTCTTACTCAATATCAAGCCACAATTATTGCTTTTATTTTAAATCGTATAATTTCGGACTTTTGTTGCCGTCTGTGAGGAAAATAAATGGGGCTCAGAGCCTCAGGATACTGAAATCTGTATTTTTAAATATTTGTTCCTTCTAATTTGTTATTCTTTTCATTTCTTTTTCTGGAAGGAATGGGAATCAGATCATTAAAAACATTATTGGAAAAGGCAGGAAATGCACGTAGCAATCAGCGGACATCGATAGGTGAAGATCTATGATGGTGTTGTGTTGAGAGAATACTAATCAGCATGCATTTTGTCATCGCAAAACCTCATAGAAGTTGACATTCAACAATAAATGCTTCTTTTGGCCGTGAAAATAAGACTCTCGGAAGATACGAGACACTTGGGGTCTGTACGGACTCTTAAGGGACAGAATATTTGTCTCTTGATGTGTTAAACCCTCCACTATGATCCCAGTTATCCTCCTAATTGTGTCTTTCTGCTGTGTGAGGAGGAGCAGAAGGTGAACAGTGGAAAAAAGTAGCATTATTTGTGGGCGGGATAGCTACAAATCTGATTAAACTGAAAGTATTCATTCACAGATTAATGAGATAATACTCGATAAGATTCATCAACACTCGTTCACATTGTCATTTGTTCCAAGCAAATCCATAATAGCTGCTTTACAAAGCGTAATAATATCCTCTTATATTGTTCAGAAAATTGTCTAAATGTTATTTTTGTGTTCATTATTGCTAACGTTGACGATCTAACCTGATTATCCCCAAAACAGCAATCATTTACTTATAACACGGGCAGTGTTTTGCACTTTAGACAAAGGCAGTGCATTGTAAAAAGGTGTTTTAAAATTCATTGCTGGTTCAATATCTACTCCTCTGGCCAAAAGTGGAAAAGCCATTTCACCCCCTTCAGAAAGCTGTTTGTGCAGCAACTCAGTTTTATTCAAACATGAATCTGATTAAAGGCTTTCTATCTCTTTACCAGAACAGTGCCTCAGACCTTTCTTATTTTACATTAAACCTCCTCTTTGGGACAAAAAACACAGACATGAGTCATCATTTCAGCACTTCCTGTCCTCTGGTCTGGAGGTCAGTGGTTTTCTGAATCTGTTTGTGGTTGTTATCCTAAAATAAGGTGTGTGGTTAACACAGTTTTGTTCTACTTCATACAACACATCAGTAAACACCCCACTGGTGGATTTAGAAACGAAGTGTGACCGTGCTGTAGTTCCTTTATAGCCCAACATTAGCCACCTTTAGCTTAGCGGTGGTGACGTGAAGTCATGTGACCGTGCTGTAGTTCCTTTATAGCCCAACATTAGCCTCCTTTAGCTTAGCGGTGGTGACGTGAAGTCATGTGACCGTGCTGTAGTTCCTTTATAGCCCAACATTAGCCTCCTTTAGCTTAGCGGTGGTGACGTGAAGTCATGTGACCGTGCTGTAGTTCCTTTATAGCCCAACATTAGCCTCCTTTAGCTTAGCGGTGGAGTCATGTGACCGTGCTGTAGTTCCTTTATAGCCCAACATTAGCCTCCTTTAATGTAGTGTTTAAGCTCCTGGAGAGGACTCCTCATTGTCATTAAAGCTTGTTTGTTGAGATGATCTGCATAATCCAAAATCCAACTGTAGAAATCCATTAGCATTTTGACATGGGAGACGCTAACATTCAGAAATACATTTTCCCTGACCACCCTATTGCTAACACAACAACATGTAAAATGATTGGCTGTCCTGTTTGATTGACAGTGTATACGTCACGACTTATATTAGTTTATTTCTAACTGTTGTCCCTTTTTCTCCCCTCAGAGTCGGAAACACGCCAACAAAGTGCGTCTGTACTACATGCTACATCCTGTGGATGGAGGCTGCCCCGCCAAGAAGCTCAGAACAGACAATGTGAGTCCGTGTGATTTAACACCCTCCTCTTGTTCCCTGTAATCTCTGACAAACATGCCCACAGCCTGCCGCTCTCTCATGGAAACCCGTATGTATTGTTGGTGGATTTTCCTGCTTTTTCCCTTCATGCCCCCCTCCCTCCAGGTCGCAGATAAACATGTTTTTAGAGCGATGAACAATGTGACAGTGACGTGTCTGTGGTCGGATGCTAAAGGATGCCAAGTGTTCGTTCAATACAGAGACACGTCGTGATGCTCCCGTCCCTCCCAGTGCTGAGAACTGGACGAACACGACACGTTTGACAGATTCGATTATGAGGTCTGTCGCTCGATGAGTGTGTGTGAAAGTGTCTGCTGGGAAGTGTGGATTTGAACACTTAAAGACAACATTGTATTCCTATGTGTGGGATATTCTCAAAGAGTGTTTAAACCACAGAGATTCTCAACCTGTCCAAGAGACTATTTACCGTTTGAATGCTTATGTCTTACTTCTGTTGGCTGAGCATTGTAGATACACACGTTATAACTTAAAGCTCATATATAATAAGGGATCTTTAATACCAGTGAATTTAAAAGAAACAGTTTCTTTGTCAAGTAAAGGTTGATAAAGCTGGCGACGCAATGCAAAGTGATAGCAGTTTTAAGACATTAGACGGCAACGTGGAAGCTTGAAATCAGCTCTTATGGTCTTTTCAAAAGAGACTGCGGTGCTTTGAGAATCCGACTGCACTGACACTATCGACGTATTTACGATACGCCGGCATGTGCCCAGAGAAGTCGTCAAAGTGAAGCATGCAGAAGGACTCTTAGAGGGCTCTTCCACTCTCCTTTCATTTCCATTTCCCTTCTTCTTTTTATTTCCTCTGATTGCCATTTTCTACTTCCCTCTGCCTCCTCCTTTCCCCTCCATCCTTCCTTTGATTCTTCCTTTGCTACGTTCCTTTTCCTTCCCTTTCCTCCACTGTTATAAACTCTCCTCTCTCTAATTTCATTTCCATTAATAATCTTAATCCCTTTCCTTCCCTCTCTTCCTATCTTATCCTTTCCTCTGCTTTTCCTCCACTCTCCTCCTCATCCTCCATTTCCATTATTCTCCTCTCACCTCATTCTCCTTCTGCTTTCCTTTCCTAATCCCTTTCCTTATTATCCTCCCCTATCCTCACCTTCCTCCCTGCTTGCTCCTTACGTTACCTTCCTTTATTCACCATTTATTTTTCTCATATCTTGTCGTCCCTGCTTTTAGTTTTCCGGTCACATCCAACATCATGTTCCCACTTTTCCTCTTCCCTCTTCCTGCAGAACGTCTGGATTTGTTTTCTGTCATCTCTGAGACACAGGAGTTCTCTGTCTGCTGATGATTGTATCTATCATACTCAATCAACCAACCAATCAATCAATCAACCAATCAATCAATCAATCAATCAATCAATCAATCAATGTTTATTTATAGCCCAATATCACAAATGTTACATTTGTCTCAGTGGTCTTCACAGTGTGTACAGAATATCAGTATGACAATACGACACCCTCTGTCCTCAGACCCTCTGTCCTCAGACCCTCTGTCCTTAGACCCTCTGTCCTTAGACCCTCTGTCCTTAGACCCTATGTCCTCAGACCCTCTGTCCTCAGACCCTCTGTCCTTAGACCCTCTGTCCTTAAACCCTCTGTCCTTAGACCCTCTGTCCTCAGACTCTCTGTCCTCAGACCCTCTGTCCTCAGACCCTCTGTCCTTAGACCCTCTGTCCTTAGACCCTCTGTCATTAGACCCTCTGTCCTTAGACCCTCTGTCATCAGACCCTCTGTCCTTAGACCCTCTGTCCTTAGACCCTCACATCGTACAAGGAAAAACTTCCAAAGAAAACCCAGTTTAAGGGAACATGGAGAAACCTCAGGGAGAGCAGCAGAGGAGGGATCCCTCTCCAGGACGGACAGACTGCAATAGATGCCGTGTGTGAATTGAAAAGATAATACATTTGCAACATAGGTAGTCCAGATGTTTGGAAATGCATGTGTGTATAATAGGAAGATGAATCCACGAAGATATCCATCCAGGACCTATGATCCAGGACCACAGCCACGACTCAAGATCCAGGGCTCTCGATCCAGGACACAGGACCGCAGGATAGGGTGTGTAACGGTTCACAGAAGTCACGGTTCGGTTCATACCTCGGTTTGGGGGTCACGGTTCGGTACGGTTTCGGTACAACAAGGAAAAGTAAAAAAGAAAGTCCCAAATGCATAATTTCTTTTGCTGTTATTTATTTTTAACAGTAGTGCAAGTTTTGGTATGAAAATAAGGAACTCTAACATTTGGAATCATTAACTGTATTACACAGTTAAAAACAAACACAAACAGTAACACACACACTCAGATGGCCATATTATCTATAATGGCTGATGTCAAACTAAAAGGTTACATAAGCTACAACTAAAACGAATGTCTTGAAAATATTAAAATAAATAATAAGAAAGTGTTTCAATCACCATCAATAAAAGGCAATACAGAACTGTATAACATCTCCTGATGTCAAAATATAAAATAAATACAATGATAAATATAAAACAAAATACATCTGAACCTTTAGGAGCAAAGTCTAACATGTGTAATTAACTTGAGTGTGTGAGGCCATTATGCCTAAATAAAGGTACTCAAGAGTTACTCTATTTTCAAGTTGTTCATCAGAAAGATGAGTTAGTGTACGTTGTCAGCAGTGAGGGCAGATCTGTTGGCGGTAACTACGTCACCTGCCGTCGAGAAAACCCTCTCGCTGGGGACTGAGACTGACTCGGATGTGATTGAGCATGTTTGACGTGTTACCACTACATACCGCACCGCTGTCGAACAACGCCGACACACCGTCCTCGTCCGATCCCCATCATTGTTGTCGTCCACAGGGAACCCGAAATGTTCCCACACACCTGATTTAAAAGAAGCAGGTGGGTCTTCTAGCTCCTGTGTGTTGTGTGAACTCGCCATAGCTACTAACTGTTCTTCTTCATGTATTGTGTTCGTTTTGTTGTGTTTTGTTCTTGTTCTGCATTTGTTATTTACGGGCGGCTGGCTTTTAGGCGCAATACCGCCCCCTGGATTATATATAGTGTAATGCTGCCCTGAGTGACTCAAATCTTTTTTCCCACTCGTAAAAAAAGTCGTATTCGCCGTGTGACTGCATGTGCCGAACCGTGACGTCCGAACCGTGACGGTACGGGACGAATACGGATACCGTTACACCCCTACCACAGGATCATCCATGACTCCGGATCCCGGCGTATATAGACACCAAAAAGAAAGACATGTGGGGAAGCTGGGTTAATGGAACATGAGAGGACACAGGTACAGACAGAGAGAAGGAAGAAGGAAGATGTCCCCCGACAAACTAAGCCTATATCAGCAAAACTAGGGTCTGAATCTAATCAGCCCTAACTATAAGCTTTATCAAAAAGGAAGGTCTTCAGCGCACTCTTAAAAACGGATAGGGTGTCTGCCGCCCGAACACAAACTGGAAGCTGATTCCACAAATGTGGAGCTTGATGAGAAAAGGCTCTGGCTCCCATTGTACTTTTAGAGACTCTAGGAACAACCAACAACCCTGCATTCTTGGGACGCAATGCCCTAGTAGGCCAGTAGGGTATAATGAGATCTTTAAGGTAATACTGACACAGTTAAGCATCAGAAGTAGTAACATGTCCGCCTCACTTCCTCATTCCCTCTCCGACTTCCTGTCAGGAAACACATGCTGACAGACTGTTTCACCAACACCAGACACACCCTTTTTAACGGCGCCATTCAGCATTTGATTTATACCAATACACCACTTTGCATATTGCAATTTACATGACATATATTGTAGTGCCAATTGGACGACGATGACTCTCTTTGGGAGGATCTATCGGGGTTTAATTCAAACACAGTCCTTCAACAATCAGATATATTCAGTGTTGTTTCAATGGGGTTTGACGGTTGAAAAATATTGCATATCATCCCTTTTATTTGGCTTTCTTTGGACCTGGTTTGAGTTAGAAACAGGCGGGTAGTTTAATGTTCCTTGGTTCACAACAACAAGGACCTAACACACTCACAGGTCCATGAACAACATTAAGAAGCTTTGAAATCAACGGGGTGTCCGACGCTTTGAGGACAGTGTGAACGTTACTGAAATGAAAAGGTGGTCTGTACCTGAACGCAGCTTTTCATTAGCGCTCACATGAGGGATGTATACGCTTAAGTAGTTAATGGATAATGTGGAAAAAGGGGTAATGTTTTGAACAGTCAATCTCTTAAACGTAGAGAAAACTATTTTAATTTTAAAAATAAAATAAAAAAATAATTCAATACAATTACACAAAAATAAATGGAATACAATTCTCGACCAAGGGATATTTCCACTTACATTTACAGTCATAACTAATTGTTCACACACACACACACACACACACACACACACACACACACACACACACACACACACACACACACACACACACACACACACACACACACACACACACACACACACCTACCATGAATACATCACTTCAGGGGACATTACATTGACTTACATGCATTTCCTGGAGACTTATCCTAACCTTAACCCTAACCAACACATGCCTAACCCTAACCCTAACCAAGTCTTCACTTACAATTAATGATTCCCCTCATGGGGACCTCCAATTTGTCCCCATAAGGGAAGCCAGTCCCCACACGTGACTATGTAAACAGATGTAGGTCCCCACAAGTATAGTAATGCCAGGACACACACACACACACACCCACACCCACTCACCCCCCCACATACCCACACACCCACACCCACACACACACACACACACACACACACACACACACACACACACACACACACACACACACACACACACACAGTGACATTATATTTTCTGAAATTAAAATATAATTTGAACACAGTTTATCGTTATAGATTAGGTGGTACTGTACCTGCTGTCAGGAGTGTGTGTGTGTGTGTGTGTGTGTGTGTGTGTGTGTGTGTGTGTGTGTGTGTGTGTGTGTGTGTGTGTGTGTGTGTGTGTGTGTGTGTGTGTGTGTGTGTGTGTGTGTGTGTGTGTGTGTGTGTGTGTGTGTGTTGAAACATGGACACAGCTGTTACACCGGCATATATCTATCTACTATATATCTGAGTTTGAAGGGCAATGTCTCGTCGGGTGTTTGATGTTAGTGCATGTGAGGTGACCTTCAGTGTGTGTGTGTGTTGTGTGTGTGTGTGTGTGTGTGTGTGTGTGTGTGTGTGTGTGTGTGTGTGTGTGTGTGTGTGTGTGTGTGTGGTGTGTGGTTGTGTGTGTGTGTGTGTGTGTGTGATGGTGTCTGGCAGCTCTGCTTTTATCTCTTCAAAGCCATGACAGCAGCATACAGATCCACACTTTAAAGGGCCCATTATGCTGGAGTCACGATGGGGATAAGGCTTAACTTAACTTATACTAGAGAAAACACTTTGTTAAAGTATGGAGACATGTCTTTAAAGTAGAGACACCACATACTGATATACACCTGAACATCAGCAGGAGAGGACTCTTTAAAGTAGAGACACTACATACTGATATACACCTGAACATCAGCAGGAGAGGACTCTTTAAAGTAGAGACACTACATACTGATATACACCTGAACATCAGCAGGAGAGGACTCTTTAAAGTAGAGACACTACATACTGAGACACATCTGGAAATGAACAGAATAGGGCAGCTTTAAGCCATGGTTAGCATGTTAGCATGCTGACGTTAGAATTTATCTCGAAGCATAGCTGCTCGTATATGTAAAGCCGTTGGTCTTTTTAGACTTTGAATGACAGTGTCCCGTGGGCCTTTAGGGGCTGACGCTCTGAACCTGAACAACCGTATCTCCAGCTGGCCTTCCCTCCGGGGCTTTTTTCCCAAACCCTCCCCCATTCCTGTCTTTTTTCTGTTGCCTTTCAATAGAACAATTCTGTAACATATATTTTTTATTTCAACAAAGCGTGCCACAACCTACACAAGCTTACCTGCAAAAGCCTTTCTTCTTATTTAACTTACATATACGGTCCTTCACCCTCCTACACGGGTCCTTTTATCATTACATTCTGTATACAACTCTTCTCTGGGTTGGCTGGTCGACTGCTACTGAATCTGATTTGGATAGTATTGCAACGTGAGTCATAATAATCGGGAATGGTTATTAGTTTCTAAATCCTGCAGCCCTAATCTGACCGAAGCACCGTCCTCCCACATTGTTCCGTCTCCGTTTAAATTGTTTATGTGTATGGGATTAGTTTTGTCTCAATCATGTTTTACCGCACCTTGAAATGTGGACATGTGGACATGTCGTCGTCAGCAGGCCATCACGTGGTTTCTGAAAATAACCGAGTGACACGAGACCGAGACCGGCGGATGGTTTGTCTCAAAACTCTGTGTGTGTAAAAAAACAAAAAGCAGAGATTTGAGATCCAGATTTTTGGTCGACGAATACAAAATGGATTCACAAATGCCTGATCGAAAAGTTGTCAATGTTAGAGAGGGATTCACACATTCCTTTTGTTTATTTGTAAACGAATTACAGTTTTTGTCAGTTTGCAAATCTTTTGAAGATTCAAGGCTTTTGTCGTCGTGTACACAGAGGTCACAGGCTCCTCCAACAGAGCAACACAATACAACAGATTAAATAGTGCAAGTAAATACAAATAAAATAGAATAGAAATAATGCAATAAGAGTTTATATACAAGTAATTGGAATATGATACATCAGATAAATAATGAACGCATTTGTGGAAGGTGTTTTACATTTACAAATCACACATTCCCACACAAATTATTTGTATGTTTCAAATATTTTGATTGAGAAGAAGCATACAAGTGTAAGCAATAGTGCATACTTCTTTGGGGTGGAAATCATGCTTCCCTTTTTCAACATAAAAGACACACATAACAGCCAACAAGAAATAATAAAGAAAACACATAGCATGGCAGGAATACCATGATTAATGGCATACATAGTCAAAGTGGGAAAGAACATACAACATAGTATATACAAATAAATAAACTTAAAGGGTGCAGATAAGACTCATTTCCACACAAATAATTGTTATGTTCACACAAATATTATTGAGACAAATGTAACCCCATGTCACAGTGGATCTGCGTTGGCTCTGCAGTCCTCAGGCAGCTGGTAACAAAATAAAAAGTGCACATATGCGTGATGGGAGTGCACTTAAAGCACACAGATGTGATGCGACCACGCTGTGCTTATAAGGTGGCAGCGGCTAAAAATACACTCAGCAGCACCGCCTCCAGAGACATGGAGGGGTGGGGGGGGGGTAGCGCGGCCTGGTATGGCCCGGCGTCTGGACCTGGGTGAGCTGATGTCATGTGACAACTGTACAGGCTGCTGGTCATATAGTGTTCGGGAAAAACCTGCAGCGAGGTGCTGTCAGCCAGTCGTTCCCCGGGCTAAGGTGGTAGTCACATCGTGTTAGAAAAATATCACTCGTCACCGGCTTGAGTTTCAATAATCAGGATACATGTATTTATCCTCCCCAGAATGGAAGTAGTCATCACATACAGAGCCTGCTTATATATCAACATTAATTCTGACTTTTTCTCAAAATCTCCAAATTCTGACTTTCTCCCAAAACTCGACTTTTTCTCAGAATTCTGACTTTCTCCCAAAATTCAGTTTTTCTCCCAAAATTCTGTTTTTCTCCCAAAATTCTGACTTTCTCCCAAAATTCTGTTTTTCTCCCAAAATTCTGACTTTCTCCCAAAATTCTGACTTTCTCTCCAAATTCTGACTTTCTCTCCAAATTCTACTTTCTCTCAAAATTCTGACTTTCTCCAAATCTTGACTTTTTCTCCAAATCCTGACTTTTTCTCAAAATTCTGACTTTCTCTGCAAATTCCTGACTTTCTCTCCAAATCTGACTTCTCTCCAAATTCTGACTTTATCCCAAATGCTGACTTTCTCCCAAAATTCTGACTTTCTCTCCAAATTCTAACTTTCTCTGCAAATTTTGACTTTTTCTCCACATTCTGACTTTCTCTCCACATTCTGACTTTCTCTCCAAATTCTGTTTTTCCTCAAAATTCTGACTTCTACCAAAATTCTGTTTTCTCTCCCAAAATTCTGACTTTCTCCCCCAAATTCTGTTTTTCTCCCAAAATTCTGACTTTCTCTCAAATTCTGACTTTCTCTGCAATTCTGACTTTCTCTCCAAATTCTGACTTTCTCTGCAAATTCTGATTTCTCTCCAAATTCTGACTTTTTTCTAAAAATTCTGACTTTTTCTCAGATTCTGACTTTCTCCCAAAATTCTGACTTTCTCCCAAAATTTCTGTTTTTCTCCCAAAATTCTTGACTTTCTCCCAAATTCTGACTTTCTCTCCCAAAATTCTGACTTTCTCTCCAAATTCGTACTTTCTCTCCAAATTCTGACTTTCTCTGCAAATTCTGACTTTCTCCTCCAAATTCTGACATCTTCTAAAAATTCTGACTTTTCTAAAAATTCTGACTTTCTCTCCAAATTCTGACTTTCTCCCAAAATTCTGACTTTCTCCAAAAATTCTGACTTTCTCCAAATTCTGACATTTCTAAAAATCTGACATTTTTCTAAACATTCTGACTTTTCTCTCCCAATTCTGACTTTCTCTCCAAATTCTGTTTTTCTCCCAAAATTCTCGTTTTTCTCCCAAAATTCTGACTTTCTCCCAAATTCTGTTTTTCTCTCCCAAATTCTGACTTTCTCTCCAAATTCTGACTTTCTCTGCAAATTCTGACTTTCTCTCCAAATTCTGACTTTCTCTGCAAATTCTGACTTTCTCTCCAAATTCTGACTTTTTCTAAAAATTCTGACTTTTTCTCAGAATTCTGACTTTCTCCCAAAATTCTGACTTTCTCCCAAAATTCTGTTTTTCTCCCCAAAATCTGACTTTCTCCCAAAATTCTGACTTTCTCCCAAAATTCTGACTTTCTCTCCAATTCTGACTTTCTCTCCAAATTCTGACTTTCTCTGCAAATTCTGACTTTCTCTCCAAATTCTGACATCTTCTAAAATTCTGACTTTTTCTAAAAATTCTGACTTTCTCTCCAAATTCTGACTTTCTCCCAAATTCTGACTTTCTCCAAAAATTCTGACTTTCTCCAAATTCTGACATTTTCTAAAAATTCTGACTTTTTCTAAACATTCTGACTTTCTCTCCAAATTCTGACTTTCTCTCCAAATTCTGTTTTTCTCCCAAAATTCAGTTTTTTCTCCCAAAATTCTGACTTTCTCTCCAAATTCTGACTTTCTCTCCAAATTCTGACTTTTCTGCAAATTCTGACTTTCTCTCCAAATTCTGACATTTTCTAAAAATTCTGACTTTTTCTAAAAATTCTGACTTTCTCTCTCTCAAATTCTGACTTTCTCCCAAAATTCAGACTTTCTCCCAAAATTCTGACTTTCTCCAAATTCTGACATTTTCTAAAAATTCTGACTTTTTCTAAACATTCTGACTTTCTCTCCAAATTCTGACTTTCTCTCCAAATTCAGTTTTTCTCCCAAAATTCAGTTTTTCTCCCAAAATTCTGACTTTCTCCCAAAATTCTGACTTTCTCTCCAAATTCTGACTTTCTCTCCAAATTCTGACTTTCTCTGCAAATTCTGACTTTCTCCCAAAATTCAGACTTTCTCTCCAAATTCTGACATTTTCTAAAAATTCTGACTTTTCTAAACATTCTGACTTCTCCACCAAATTCTGACTTTCTCTCCCAAAATTCTGACTTTCTCTAAAAATTCTGACTTTCTCTCAAAATGCTGACTTTCTCTCCAAATTCTGACTTTTTCTCCAAATTCTGACTTTTTCTCCAAATCCTGACTTTTTCTCAAAATTCTGACTTTTCTGAATACTTAATAATCTCCCTGGTCCCCGGCTTGAGCTCAGCCTCAGGATCCATGTATCTGTGATCCTCTCCAGAATGGAAGGAGTCATCACATACAGAGCATCAACTAGTTCCTGAACAGCGTCCTTCACATGCTGATATCAAGAGAGGGAGTCACACAGTCACAAGATGGAGGGACAGGAAAGCAGTATTCAATGTTTACTTCAGATTAGCTCCACGTCAGAAATGAGCATGCTTGATGTCTCTCTCCATAGAGGCTGAATCATCATGTTAATCACATAGCTATCATATGCCTCAAACAGTCCTGATGCTCTTCCCGGTCACTCATGTTCACAAGCTACAGTTGGGATACCTTTGTTATCATGTTACTCTCATGTTGGAAGACAGGCCAACCACATCCTCTCAAAGCCACTTATCTAACTTTCAACTTCTGATCAACAACCCCTCTAATCCCTCACTTTACTCCACACTTGGATTACTGACTGTTTTATGTTTTAGTTTCCTTTGAACTGTTTCTGTTCTGATTTTATGCAAAGCCGTCTTTGAGGAATTTAGAACGCGCTTTTTAAAAATCCAAGGTATTATTATTATTTAACATAGCACTTTTTGGCTTTTTGGTGCCATTTGGTGAAGATTTGAGCTTATATGAGGCTGTTCTCTTGGCGGATATTAAGATATTGCAGAAGCTATGCTGTTCATAGGCTGTTCAGAAAATCCAATCTAGGAGACCAATGAGCAATGAATAAACATTAAACCTGTATGGCAGCTGAAGTCTGCTTCCATTGAGACGTTTCTGGCATGTTATATATCCATTTAAACATTGTTATGCACGTTTCAGATTTGGATAGCTCTATGGGGATTGCAGCTAAACGTCCCTACATCTACATACAAGTTTGACTCGAAGCAGAAAGGCGTATGTGGAGAGAGAAATGCATTTGTGACCTTGTGTTTTTTCCATGTAGTGACCGGATGAGTGCATTAATGGATGAGTTGGAGGACAGAGAAGTTATCGAACTAGTTTATAACAAAAGTCGTTTCAGACAGTCCCGATGTTTCCACGTTATCTCATGATGAACGGAACAGCTTTTTCGATTGTTTTTACTGGTTGTGAATGATTA
>JAMFTG010003051.1:0-2500 GCA_023974075.1 Chaenocephalus aceratus
TTTTGGGGTTTCTTTCGTTTATACATTGTAGAAGTCGGATAGAGAGTACAGATCAGTGAAAATAGAGAGTAACCGTCTGTAGACTTTCATTTCTCTCTCTCTCTCTCTCTCCTCCATCCCCCCGTCTGAGACTTTCTCCACTGATTATTTCTTCCTCTCACAAAAGGCAACCAACAAAAAAGATTTACAGCCCGTTGGGGTCAGAGGTCGCGGCTCGATGCTTCTGGGAGTTTCTCTGAGTCTTTTCTCTCTCTGTCGGCTCCCACCCCTTCCCCCCAGCATTCCTCCCTTTTGTTTATTCTATATAAATACAATCAGACCACACACTCCCTCTCTGATGCACCACAACATGTATGCAAACACACACACCTCTCACACACACAAACACACACAAAAAGGGACGCTGTTGACAGAGTGTGTTAGGACCGTCGTTCTACCACCGCTCACACACACACACACACACACACACACACACACACACTAACCTTGTCAACACTTGACAGGAGGGTCTCTTTGTGATTTGGGCTGAAAACTAAAGTATCTAATATGTTGTGTATTAAATAACCCGACAGTAAACAGCTGTACGGATAAGATTCACTCAACATCACACAACACACACACAACACACACACACACACACACACACACACACCACAACACACACACACCACACACACAACACACACACACACACACACACACACACACACACCACACACACACACACACACACACACACACACACCACACACACACACACACACACACAACACACACACACACACAACCCACAACACACACACCTTGTCAACACATGAGAGGAAGGCCTTTCTGATTTCAAGAGTAAAACAATGTGTTTGTTGATGTGCTTTATATGCCAGTAAACACTATATATATAATTGATTTGCTCGTTAAGGGCTAATGAGGACGTGGTGTTACCGCGATTTAACAGGACGACACGTGAGGACGATTGGGATCGCTCTTATGTTTCGATTTAGATAGGGTTAGATATTACTTTGTATTTCCGCTTCGAGCGCTCTCTGAATAAAACGCAGCGTGGCATCATGGGAGTTGTAGTGTTCAGCTCAGCTAGTCCCTCTCCTCATCACTAGCACCTCCTTCAGCTCAGCTAGTCTCTCCTCATCACTAGACCCTCCTTCAGCTCAGCTAGTCTCTCCTCATCACTAGCACCCTCCTTCAGCTCAGCTAGTCTCTCCTATCACTAGCACTAGAACCAGGATGTGAAAGTGGATACAACTACAGTTTCTGGAAGAGAAAGAGTTTAGTAGCAGTGAAGAAGAGAAAGACATGGAGATGTGTGTGTGTGTGTGTGTGTGTGTGTGTGTGCGTGCGTGTGTGTGTGTGTGTGTGCGTGTGTGTGTGTGTGTGTGTGTTGGTAGGAAACACACAGGAATGTGTAGTGTCCAGTTTAATGAACCTCAGTGTGTGGCAGAGACCGGAACCAGCATCGTGGGGGGGGTAATGATGCAGACGACACACACCTTTCTGTCGTCATGTTTTCACAGGAAGTCGGAGTTTAAACTCTAACTTTACCCGTTTGTATTAAACACTGTTTCACTTAGTAATTATGTTCTTCTTTATATTTTTGGATCCAAAAACCAGAATTACCCGTCAACTCTGACGAGGGGGGGGGCATGCTGGTTGACACCTTTTTGAAGGGCAGGCGCAACGCGGCACAGCGCGGCACAAAGCGGCACGGCGCGGCACAACGCGGCACAGCGCGGCACAGCGCGGCACAGCGCGGCACGGCACAAAGCGGCACGGCACGGCACAAAGTGGCACAAAGCGGCACGGCGCGGCACAGCGCGGCACAACGCGGCACAAAGCGGCACAGCGCGGCACAAAGCGGCACAGCGCGGCACAGCGCGGCACAAAGCGGCACAGCGCGGCACAGCGCGGCACAACGCGGCACAAAGCGGCACAAAGCGGCACAGCGCGGCACAGCGCGGCACAAAGCGGCACAGCGCGGCGGCACAGCGCGGCGGCACAGCGCGGCGGCACAGCGCGGCGGCACAGCGCGGCGGCACAGCAGCGCGGCGGCACAGCAGCGCGGCGGCACAGCAGCGCGCGGCACAGCGCGGCACAACGCGGCACAGCGCGGCACAGCGCGGCACAGCGCGGCACAGCGCGGCACAGCGCGGCACAGCGCGGCACAGCGCGGAGCCTCGCTGCGGGGAAACTGGCGCTGGTCTGAGTTTGTTCTAATCCGTCAAAATCACGGCTTTTCTCAGGTGTGTCTCACCTGTGTGGGAGCGGATGTGGACCCTCTGTAACACAGGTCTCAGGTGTGTCTCACCTGTGTGATGTGGACCCTCTGTAATACAGGTCTCAGGTGTGTCTCACCTGTGTGATGTGGACCCTCTGTAATACAGGTCTCAGGTGTGTCTCACCTGTGGTGGGAGCGGATGTGGACCCTCAGCGTTCCGTTGCTGGCGAACTTCTGTCCGCAGTACGGGCAGATCTTCTCCTTCTCCCCGGT
>JAMFTG010003051.1:7500-12500 GCA_023974075.1 Chaenocephalus aceratus
CTGCCATGTCTCCTCAAGCTGCTGGATGTTCTCTAAACGCTGCCATGTCTCCTCAAGCTGCTGAGTGTTCTCTAAACGCTGCCATGTCTCCTCAAGCTGCTGAGTGTTCTCTAAACGCTGCCATGTCTCCTCAGCTGCTGGATGTTCTCTAGACGCTGCCATGTCTCCTCAAGCTGCTGGATGTTCTCTAAACGCTGCCATGTCTCCTCAAGCTGCTGGATGTTCTCTAAACGCTGCCAGTCTCCTCAGCTGCTGGATGTTCTCTAAACGCTGCCATGTCTCCTCAAGCTGCTGAGTGTTCTCTAAAAGCTGCCATGTCTCCTCAAGCTGCTGAGTGTTCTCTAAACGCTGCCATGTCTCCTCAAGCTGCTGGATGTTCTCTAAACGCTGCCATGTCTCCTCAAGCTGCTGGATGTTCTCTAGACGCTGCATGTCTCCTCAAGCTGCTGGATGTTCTCTAGACGCTGCCATGTCTCCTCAAGCTGCTGGATGTTCTCTAAACGCTGCCATGTCTCCTCAAGCTGCTGAGTGTTCTCTAACGCTGCCATGTCTCCTCAAGCTGCTGGATGTTCTCTAAACGCTGCCATGTCTCCTCAAGCTGCTGGATGTTCTCTAAACGCTGCCATGTCTCCTCAAGCTGCTGGATGTTCTCTAGACGCTGCACGAGTTGTTGTGAAGATGTTCCTTCATGTGGAACGTTTGGGTTCGATACCTGCATCCTTTCGGAAGCTGCCTCTCCCGATGCAGGAGTGTTTGCACCTGTGGGCCTGCGTTTACCAGACAGACGTCTCTAACAGCGTGAGATTGCAGTTATCTCCAGCAGCTCTGAATCTGGGGCAGAGCGCTGGCGGTAATGGCTGTGTGATTGAGGTCGTTCAGAAACTCTTTGTTCACCTTCTTGTGGCTCTTGAGGACGGAGGGCGTGACGAAGGCTTTCTCACACAGGTCACACTTGTACTTCTTGTGTCCGTCGTGCACGACCTGGATGTGCACGTTCAGCGTGTCCTTCCTCTTGAAGGGTGGCGTCGCACTGATCGCACTTAAAGGTCCTCTCACCTGCGGGGACATTGAGAGAGAGAGACATCTGCAGTTTACTATTGTGGAGCCTCTAAACACACACCATCATCACCGTCATCATCATCATCATCATCCTCATCATCATCCTCACAGCCAGAGCCAGCCCAGTTTCTGCAACAACCGAGCAACACAAAGAGGCTGCAGACACACACCAGCTCCTCGCCCCGTCTGGACTCAGCAGGCGAGGCGCCTCATAGCGTCGGGCTGTTGGAGCTTTGCCGATAAAGTTTTAAGATCGTAAGAAAAAAGTCAAAATTCTGAGAGGAAAAAAACATATTTAGTGATTTTCAAAAAAAGTCTGAAAGTTGAGGAAAAAACACAAAAGTGATTTATTTCAAAAGAGTTAAGTTAAGATAAGATGGACTTTTATTAATCCCCGTGGGGAAATTGTTTTCTCTGCATTTGACCCATCCTAGTGTTAGGAGCAGTGTGCTGCCATTTTGAACGGCGCCCGGGGAGCAGTGTGGAGAACGGTGCCTTGCTCAGGGACACCTCGGTAGCACTTGGTCTTGCCGGGACAGCTCAGAGTCTGTCTGCAGCTCAGAGTCTGTCTGCAGCTCAGAGTCTGTCTGCAGCTCAGAGTCTGTCTGCAGCTCAGAGCCTGTCTGCAGCTCAGAGTCTGTCTGCAGCTCAGAGTCTGTCTGCAGCTCAGAGTCTGTCTGCAGCTCAGAGCCTGTCTGCAGTCTGTCTGCAGCTCAGAGCCTGTCTGCAGCTCAGAGCCTGTCTGCAGCTCAGAGTCTGTCTGCAGCTCAGAGTCTGTCTGCAGCTCAGAGCCTGTCTGCAGCTCAGAGTCTGTCTGCAGCTCAGAGTCTGTCTGCAGCTCAGAGTCTGTCTGCAGCTCAGAGCCTGTCTGCAGTCTGTCTGCAGCTCAGAGCCTGTCTGCAGCTCAGAGTCTGTCTGCAGCTCAGAGTCTGTCTGCAGCTCAGAGTCTGTCTGCAGCTCAGAGCCTGTCTGCAGTCTGTCTGCAGCTCAGAGTCTGTCTGCAGCTCAGAGCCTGTCTGCAGTCTGTCTGCAGCTCAGAGCCTGTCTGCAGCTCAGAGTCTGTCTGCAGCTCAGAGTCTGTCTGCAGCTCAGAGTCTGTCTGCAGCTCAGAGTCTGTCTGCAGCTCAGAGCCTGTCTGCAGTCTGTCTGCAGCTCAGAGCCTGTCTGCAGCTCAGAGTCTGTCTGCAGCTCAGAGTCTGTCTGCAGCTCAGAGCCTGTCTGCAGTCTGTCTGCAGCTCAGAGTCTGTCTGCAGCTCAGAGCCTGTCTGCAGCTCAGAGCCTGTCTGCAGTCTGTCTGCAGCTCAGAGCCTGTCTGCAGCTCAGAGTCTGTCTGCGGCTCAGAGTCTGTCTGGCAGCTCAGAGCCTGTCTGCAGCTCAGAGCTGTCTGCAGCTCAGAGTCTGTCTGCAGCTCAGAGTCTGTCTGCAGCTAAGAGTCGTCTGCAGCTTCAGAGTCTGTCTGCAGCTCAGAGTCTGTCTGCAGTCTGTCTGCAGCTCAGAGTCTGTCTGCGGGCTCAGAGTCTGTCTGCGGCTCAGAGTCTGTCTGCGGCTCAGAGTCTGTCTGCGGCTCAGAGTCTGTCTGCGGCTCAGAGTCTGTCTGCGGCTCAGAGTCTGTCTGCAGCTCAGAGTCTGCTGCAGCGATGCCTCTCTGTTTTGCAGCTCAGAGTCTGTCTGCAGCTCAGAGTCTGTCTGCAGCTCAGAGTCTGTCTGCAGCTCAGAGCCTGTCTGCAGTCTGTCTGCAGCTCAGAGTCTGTCTGCAGCTCAGAGCCTGTCTGCAGTCTGTCTGCAGCTCAGAGCCTGTCTGCAGCCAGCTCAAGAGTCTGTCTGCAGCTCAGTCTGTCTGCAGCTCAGAGTCTGTCTGCAGCTCAGAGTCTGTCTGCAGCTCAGAGTGTCTGCAGCTCAGAGGTGCTAGAGTCTTGCAGCTCAGAGTCTGTCTGCAGCTCAGAGCCTGTCTGCAGTCTGTCTGCAGCTCAGAGTCTGTCTGCAGCTCAGAGCCTGTCTGCAGATCAGAGTCTGTCTGCGGCTCAGAGTCTGTCTGCAGCTCAGAGCCTGTCTGCAGCTCAGAGCCTGTCTGCAGCTCAGAGTCTGTCTGCAGCTCAGAGCCTGTCTGCAGCTCAGAGTCTGTCTGCGGCTCAGAGTCTGTCTGCAGCTCAGAGCCTGTCTGCAGCTCAGAGCCTGTCTGCAGCTCAGAGTCTGTCGCAGCTCAGAGCCTGTCTGCAGCTCAGAGTCTGTCTGCAGCTCAGAGTCTGTCTGCAGCTCAGAGTCTGTCTGCAGCTCAGAGTCTGTCTGCAGTCAGAGTCTGTCTGCAGTCTGTCTGCAGCTCAGAGTCTGTCTGCGGCTCAGAGTCTGTCTGCGGCCTCAGAGTCTGTCTGCGGCTCAGAGTCGTCGGCTCTGCGCTGCGGCTCAGAGTCTGTCTGCGGCTCAGAGTCTGTCTGCAGCTCAGAGTCTGTCTGCAGCGATGCCTCTCTGTTTGCAGCTCAGAGTCTGTCTGCAGCTTCAGAGTCTGTTTGCAGTCTGTCTGCAGCTCAGAGTCTGTCTGCGGTCCGAGTCTGTCTGCGGCTCAGAGTCTGTCTGCGGCTCAGAGTCTGTCTGCGGCTCAGAGTCTGTCTGCGGCTCAGAGTCTGTCTGCGGCTCAGAGTCTGTCTGCGGCTCAGAGTCTGTCTGCGGCTCAGAGTCTGTCTGCGGCTCAGAGTCTGTCTGCGGCTCAGAGTCTGTCTGCGGCTCAGAGTCTGGTCTGCAGCTCAGAGTCTGTCTGCAGCGATGCCTCTCTGTTTGCAGCTCAGAGTCTGTCTGCAGCTCAGAGTCTGTCTGCAGCTCAGAGCCTGTCTGCAGTCTGTCTGCAAGCTCAGAGTCTGTCTGCAGCTCAGAGCCTGTCTG
This sequence comes from Chaenocephalus aceratus, assembly GCA_023974075.1. Classification (NCBI taxonomy): domain Eukaryota; kingdom Metazoa; phylum Chordata; class Actinopteri; order Perciformes; family Channichthyidae; genus Chaenocephalus; species Chaenocephalus aceratus. Next base: position 11,434 of record JAMFTG010003051.1, read on the forward strand.
CAGTCTGTCTGACAGCTCAGAGCCTGTCTGCAGCTCAGAGTCTGTCTGCAGCTCAGAGCTGTCCTGCAGTCTGTCTGCAGCTCAGAGCCTGTCTGCAGCTCAGAGTCTGTCTGCAGCTCAGAGTCTGTCTGCAGCTCAGAGCCTGTCTGCAGTCTGTCTGCAGCTCAGAGTCTGTCTGCAGCTCAGAGCCTGTCTGCAGCTCAGAGTCTGTCTGCAGCTCAGAGTCTGTCTGCAGCTCAGAGCCTGTCTGCAGCTCAGAGCCTGTCTGCAGCTCAGAGCCTGTCTGCGGCTCAGAGTCTGTCTGCGGCTCAGAGTCTGTCTGCAGCTCAGAGCCTGTCTGCAGCTCAGAGCCTGTCTGCAGCTCAGAGTCTGTCTGCAGCTCAGGCCTGTCTGCAGCTCAGAGTCTGTCTGCAGCTCAGAGTCTGTCTGCAGCTCAGAGTCTGTCTGCAGCTCAGAGTCTGTCTGCAGCTCAGAGTCTGTCTGCAGCTCAGAGTCTGTCTGCGGCTCAGAGTCTGTCTGCAGCTCAGAGTCTGTCTGCGGCTCAGAGTCTGTCTGCGGCTCAGAGTCTGTCTGCAGCTCAGAGTCTGTCTGCAGCGATGCCTCTGTTTGCAGCTCAGAGTCTGTCTGCAGCTCAGAGTCTGTCTGCAGCTCAGAGTCTGTCTGCAGCTCAGAGTCTGTCTGCAGCTCAGAGTCTTGTCTGCAGTCTGTCTGCAGCTCAGAGTCTGTCTGCGGCTCAGAGTCTGTCTGCGGCTCAGAGTCTGTCTGCGGCTCAGAGTCTGTCTGCGGCTCAGAGTCTGTCTGCAGCTCAGAGACTGTCTGCAGTCTGTCTGCAGCTCAGAGTCTGTCTTGCAGCTCAAGCCTGTCTGCAGTCTGTCTGCAGCTCAGAGCCTGTCTGCAGCTCAGAGTCTGTCTGCAGCTCAGAGTCTGTCTGCAGCTCAGAGTCTGTCTGCAGCTCAGAGTCTGTCTGCAGCTCAGAGTCTGGTCTGCAGCTCAGAGTCTGTCTGCAGCTCAGAGCCTGTCTGCAGTCTGTCTGCAGCTCAGAGCCTGTCTGCAGCTCAGAGTCTGTC
>JAMFTG010003051.1:17500-19014 GCA_023974075.1 Chaenocephalus aceratus
CTCCAGGGGGGGGACCCCACAGATAACAGCCTCCGGGGGGGGGGGCACAGATAACAGCCTCCAGGGGGGGACCACACAGATAACAGCCTCCAGGGGGGGGGGGCACAGATAACAGCCTCCAGGGGGGGACCCCACAGATAACAGCCTCCGGGGGGGGGGGACCCCACAGATAACAGCCTCCAGGGGGGGGGGGCACAGATAACAGCCTCCAGGGGGGGGACCCCACAGATAACAGCCTCCGGGGGGGGGGGACCCCACAGATAACAGCCTCCAGGGGGGGGGGGGCACAGATAAACAGCCTCCAGGGGGGGGACCCCACAGATAACAGCCTCCAGGGGGGGGGGGCACAGATAACAGCCTCCAGGGGGGGGACCCCCACAGATAACAGCCTCCGGGGGGGGGGGACCCCACAGATAACAGCCTCCAGGGGGGGGACCCCACAGATAACAGCCTCCAGGGGGGGGGGGGGCACAGATAACAGCCTCCGGGGGGGGGACCCCACAGATAACAGCCTCCAGGGGGGGGACCCCACAGATAACAGCCTCAGGGGGGGGGGGGCACAGATAACAGCCTCCAGGGGGGGGGACCCCACAGATAACAGCCTCCAGGGGGGGGGGACCCCACAGATAACAGCCTCCAGGGGGGGGGGGGGCCCCACGAGATAACAGCCTCCAGGGGGGGGGGGGGGGCCACAGATAACAATCCGAATTTTTGGATTTTTTTTGAAAAAGTCAACATTTGAGAAAAAAAACTGAATTTTTAGAAAAAGTCAGACTTTTGAAGAAAATACCAACAAATTCTCATTATTTATCTTTTGAATCCTTCCTTCTGGAGAGGATCACAGACACGGATCCTGAGATGGAGCTCGAGCCGGGGACCAGGGAGGGTTTTTCTGACACTGACCTTCTTGTGGTTCTTGTAGACGTTCCCTGTGGGCGAACTCCTTCCCACCACAGCTTGCACTTGTAGGGCTTGTCCTCGCTGTGGATGATCTGTGAGCCGTCACCTGGTCGAGGCGTTTGAAGGAGCGGCTGCACACCTCACAGGTGTACGGACTCTTCTCTGAGGACACAATGCATCATGGGAAGCACAGAGACTGTTACTAGGGCTGAAGCAAACGGGGAAAACACATCACGATGCAAAAGGTGTTTCTGTTTGATTTGCCTCACCTGAGTGTGTGATCATGTGACGCTTCAGCTGATTGGTGGAGATGAACTTCTTGTCACAGGCGTGGCATTCCAGTATTTCATGAACCTGCAACAGAGGACTCTTTAAAGTAGAGACACACATACTTATTACACCTGAACATCAGAGGAGAGGACTCTTTAAAGTAGACTCTACATACTGATATACACTGAACATCAGCAGAGAGGACTCTTTAAAGTAGAGACTCTACACACTGATATACACCTGAACATCAGCAGGAGAGGACTCTTTAAAGTAGAGACACTACATACTGATATACACCTGAACATCAGCAGGAGAGGACTCTTTAAAGTAGAGACACTACACAC
>JAMFTG010003052.1:0-16957 GCA_023974075.1 Chaenocephalus aceratus
GTGGCTGTGGTCCTGGATCATCGGTCCTGGATGGATATCCTCGTGGATTCATCTTCCTATTATACACACATGCATTTCCAAACATCTGGACTACCTATGTTGCAAATGTATTATCTTTTCAATTTACACACGGCATCTATTGCACGTCTGTCCGTCCTGGGAGAGGGATCCCTCCTCTGTTGCTCTCCCTGAGGTTTCTCCATGCTCCCCTTAAACTGGGTTTTCTTTGGAAGTTTTTCCTTGTACGATGTGAGGGTCTAAGGACAGAGGGTGTCGTATTGTCATACTGATATTCTGTACACACTGTGAAGACCACTGAGACAAATGTAACATTTGTGATATTGGGCTATATAAATAAACATTGATTGATTGATTGATGTGACCGTGCTGTAGTTCCTTTATAGCCCAACATTAGCCTCCTTTAGCTTAGCGGTGGTGACGTGAAGTCATGTGACCGTGCTGTAGTTCCTTTATAGCCCAACATTAGCCACCTTTAGCTTAGCGGTGGTGACGTGAAGTCATGTGACCGAGCTGTAGTTCCTTTACAGCCCAACATTAGCCTCCTTTAGCTTAGCGGTGGTGACGTGAAGTCATGTGACCGTGCTGTAGTTCCTTTATAGCCCAACATTAGCCTCCTTTAGCTTAGCGGTGGTGATGTGAAGTCATGTGACCGTGCTGTAGTTCCTTTATAGCCCAACATTAGCCTCCTTTAGCTTAGCGGTGGTGTCGTGAAGTCATGTGACCGTGCTGTAGTTCCTTTATAGCCCAACATTAGCCTCCTTTAGCTTAGCGGTGGTGATGTGAAGTCATGTGACCGTGCTGTAGTTCCTTTATAGCCCAACATTAGCCTCCTTTAGCTTAGCGGTGGTGTCGTGAAGTCATGTGACCGTGCTGTAGTTCCTTTATAGCCCAACATTAGCCTCCTTTAGCTTAGCGGTGGTGACGTGAAGTCATGTGACCGTGCTGTAGTTCCTTTATAGCCCAACATTAGCCACCTTTAGCTTAGCGGTGGTGACGTGAAGTCATGTGACCGAGCTGTAGTTCCTTTACAGCCCAACATTAGCCTCCTTTAGCTTAGCGGTGGTGACGTGAAGTCATGTGACCGTGCTGTAGTTCCTTTATAGCCCAACATTAGCCTCCTTTAGCTTAGCGGTGGTGATGTGAAGTCATGTGACCGTGCTGTAGTTCCTTTATAGCCCAACATTAGCCTCCTTTAGCTTAGCGGTGGTGTCGTGAAGTCATGTGACCGTGCTGTAGTTCCTTTATAGCCCAACATTAGCCTCCTTTAGCTTAGCGGTGGTGATGTGAAGTCATGTGACCGTGCTGTAGTTCCTTTATAGCCCAACATTAGCCTCCTTTAGCTTAGCGGTGGTGTCGTGAAGTCATGTGACCGTGCTGTAGTTCCTTTATAGCCCAACATTAGCCTCCTTTAGCTTAGCGGTGGTGACGTGAAGTCATGTGACCGTGCTGTAGTTCCTTTATAGCCCAACATTAGCCTCCTTTAGCTTAGCGGTGGTGACGTGAAGTCATGTGACCGTGCTGTAGTTCCTTTATAGCCCAACATTAGCCTCCTTTAGCTTAGCGGTGGTGACGTGAAGTCATGTGAAAGCACAACCTCGATCCAGAGGTTTTAGCCAACTATAGACCTATTTCTAATCTTCCGTTCCTCTCAAAAATTCTTGAGAAAGCGGTCGCAAAACAGTTGTGTGATTACTTAAAAAACAATGATTTATCTGAAGATGTTCAGTCTGGCTTTAGAACACATCATAGCACAGAGACAGCTCTGGTTAAAGTCACAAGTGATATTCTAATGGCCTCGGACAGGGGACTTGTCTCTATTCTTGTTTTGCTCGATCTCAGTGCTGCATTTGATACTATCGACCATGACATCCTATTGCAAAGACTAGAGCACTTAGTTGACATAAAGGGAACTGCTTTAGGCTGGTTCAGGTCCTATCTATCTGAACGCTCTCAGTTTGTACGTGTTAACGATGAATCTTCCACGCAAACCAAAGTTAGCCATGGAGTGCCACAGGGCTCAGTGCTCGGACCTATTTTGTTCACATTATATATGCTTCCGTTAGGCAATATTATAAGGAATCATTCTGTAAACTTTCATTGTTATGCGGATGATACTCAACTATATTTATCAATCAAGCCTGATGAAATTAATCATCTAAATAAAATTCAAGACTGCCTTAAGGACTTAAAAACGTGGATGACCTTAAACTTTTTGATGTTCAACACGACCAAAACTGAAGTTATTGTCCTTGGCCCGAAGAATCTACGAAACAAATTATCTAAAGATATAATAACTATGGATGGCATTAATTTGGCCTCCAGTGAGACTGTAAGGAATCTTGGTGTTATATTTGATCAGGATTTATCCTTTAACGCCCACATAAAATCAATCTCAAGGACCGCCTACTTCCATCTACGTAACATTGCAAAGATCAGGCATATCTTGCCTCAAAACGATGCAGAGAAACTAGTCCATGCATTTGTTACTTCTAGGCTGGATTATTGTAACTCTTTATTATCAGGGAGTACCAAGAAGTCAGTCAAGTGGCTTCAGCTGATTCAAAATGCTGCGGCTCGTGTACTAACCAGAGTTAGGAGAAGGGACCACATTACTCCTGTTCTGGCTGCCTTACACTGGCTCCCTATAGAACACAGGATAGAATTTAAAATTCTTCTTCTCGCCTACAAAGCCCTTAATGGGCAGGCGCCATCTTACCTTAAAGAACTCATTATACCCTGCTGGCCTACTAGGGCATTGCGTTCCAAGAATGCAGGGTTGTTGGTTGTTCCTAGAGTCTCTGAAAGTACAATGAGAGCCAGAGCCTTTTCTTATCAAGCTCCACATTTATGGAATCAGCTTCCAGTTTGTGTTCGGGCGGCAGACACCCTATCCGCTTTTAAGAGTGCGCTGAAGACCTTCCTTTTTGATAAAGCTTATAGTTAGGGCTGATTAGATTCAGCCCCTAGTTTTGCTGATATAGGCTTAGTCTGTCGGGGGACATCTCACTTCTTCCTTCTCTCTGTCTGTACCTGTGTCCTCTCATGTTCCGATTAACCCAGCTTCCCCAAATGTCTTTCTTTTTGGTGTCTATATACGCCGGGATCCGGAGTCATGGATGATCCTGCGGTCCTGTGTCCTGGATCGCGAGCCCTGGATCTTGAGTCGTGGCTGTGGTCCTGGATCATCGGTCCTGGATGGATATCCTCGTGGATTCATCTTCCTATTATACACACATGCATTTCCAAACATCTGGACTACCTATGTTGCAAATGTATTATCTTTTCAATTTACACACGGCATCTATTGCACGTCTGTCCGTCCTGGGAGAGGGATCCCTCCTCTGTTGCTCTCCCTGAGGTTTCTCCATGCTCCCCTTAAACTGGGTTTTCTTTGGAAGTTTTTCCTTGTACGATGTGAGGGTCTAAGGACAGAGGGTGTCGTATTGTCATACTGATATTCTGTACACACTGTGAAGACCACTGAGACAAATGTAACATTTGTGATATTGGGCTATATAAATAAACATTGATTGATTGATTGATGTGACCGTGCTGTAGTTCCTTTATAGCCCAACATTAGCCTCCTTTAGCTTAGCGGTGGTGACGTGAAGTCATGTGACCGTGCTGTAGTTCCTTTATAGCCCAACATTAGCCACCTTTAGCTTAGCGGTGGTGACGTGAAGTCATGTGACCGAGCTGTAGTTCCTTTACAGCCCAACATTAGCCTCCTTTAGCTTAGCGGTGGTGACGTGAAGTCATGTGACCGTGCTGTAGTTCCTTTATAGCCCAACATTAGCCTCCTTTAGCTTAGCGGTGGTGATGTGAAGTCATGTGACCGTGCTGTAGTTCCTTTATAGCCCAACATTAGCCTCCTTTAGCTTAGCGGTGGTGTCGTGAAGTCATGTGACCGTGCTGTAGTTCCTTTATAGCCCAACATTAGCCTCCTTTAGCTTAGCGGTGGTGATGTGAAGTCATGTGACCGTGCTGTAGTTCCTTTATAGCCCAACATTAGCCTCCTTTAGCTTAGCGGTGGTGTCGTGAAGTCATGTGACCGTGCTGTAGTTCCTTTATAGCCCAACATTAGCCTCCTTTAGCTTAGCGGTGGTGACGTGAAGTCATGTGACCGTGCTGTAGTTCCTTTATAGCCCAACATTAGCCACCTTTAGCTTAGCGGTGGTGACGTGAAGTCATGTGACCGAGCTGTAGTTCCTTTACAGCCCAACATTAGCCTCCTTTAGCTTAGCGGTGGTGACGTGAAGTCATGTGACCGTGCTGTAGTTCCTTTATAGCCCAACATTAGCCTCCTTTAGCTTAGCGGTGGTGATGTGAAGTCATGTGACCGTGCTGTAGTTCCTTTATAGCCCAACATTAGCCTCCTTTAGCTTAGCGGTGGTGTCGTGAAGTCATGTGACCGTGCTGTAGTTCCTTTATAGCCCAACATTAGCCTCCTTTAGCTTAGCGGTGGTGATGTGAAGTCATGTGACCGTGCTGTAGTTCCTTTATAGCCCAACATTAGCCTCCTTTAGCTTAGCGGTGGTGTCGTGAAGTCATGTGACCGTGCTGTAGTTCCTTTATAGCCCAACATTAGCCTCCTTTAGCTTAGCGGTGGTGACGTGAAGTCATGTGACCGTGCTGTAGTTCCTTTATAGCCCAACATTAGCCTCCTTTAGCTTAGCGGTGGTGACGTGAAGTCATGTGACCGTGCTGTAGTTCCTTTATAGCCCAACATTAGCCTCCTTTAGCTTAGCGGTGGTGACGTGAAGTCATGTGAAAGCACAACCTCGATCCAGAGGTTTTAGCCAACTATAGACCTATTTCTAATCTTCCGTTCCTCTCAAAAATTCTTGAGAAAGCGGTCGCAAAACAGTTGTGTGATTACTTAAAAAACAATGATTTATCTGAAGATGTTCAGTCTGGCTTTAGAACACATCATAGCACAGAGACAGCTCTGGTTAAAGTCACAAGTGATATTCTAATGGCCTCGGACAGGGGACTTGTCTCTATTCTTGTTTTGCTCGATCTCAGTGCTGCATTTGATACTATCGACCATGACATCCTATTGCAAAGACTAGAGCACTTAGTTGACATAAAGGGAACTGCTTTAGGCTGGTTTAGGTCCTATCTATCTGAACGCTCTCAGTTTGTACGTGTTAACGATGAATCTTCCACGCAAACCAAAGTTAGCCATGGAGTGCCACAGGGCTCAGTGCTCGGACCTATTTTGTTCACATTATATATGCTTCCGTTAGGCAATATTATAAGGAATCATTCTGTAAACTTTCATTGTTATGCGGATGATACTCAACTATATTTATCAATCAAGCCTGATGAAATTAATCATCTAAATAAAATTCAAGACTGCCTTAAGGACTTAAAAACGTGGATGACCTTAAACTTTTTGATGTTCAACACGACCAAAACTGAAGTTATTGTCCTTGGCCCGAAGAATCTACGAAACAAATTATCTAAAGATATAATAACTATGGATGGCATTAATTTGGCCTCCAGTGAGACTGTAAGGAATCTTGGTGTTATATTTGATCAGGATTTATCCTTTAACGCCCACATAAAATCAATCTCAAGGACCGCCTACTTCCATCTACGTAACATTGCAAAGATCAGGCATATCTTGCCTCAAAACGATGCAGAGAAACTAGTCCATGCATTTGTTACTTCTAGGCTGGATTATTGTAACTCTTTATTATCAGGGAGTACCAAGAAGTCAGTCAAGTGGCTTCAGCTGATTCAAAATGCTGCAGCTCGTGTACTAACCAGAGTTAGGAGAAGGGACCACATTACTCCTGTTCTGGCTGCCTTACACTGGCTCCCTATAGAACACAGGATAGAATTTAAAATTCTTCTTCTCGCCTACAAAGCCCTTAATGGGCAGGCGCCATCTTACCTTAAAGAACTCATTATACCCTGCTGGCCTACTAGGGCATTGCGTTCCAAGAATGCAGGGTTGTTGGTTGTTCCTAGAGTCTCTGAAAGTACAATGGGAGCCAGAGCCTTTTCTTATCAAGCTCCACATTTATGGAATCAGCTTCCAGTTTGTGTTCGGGCGGCAGACACCCTATCCGCTTTTAAGAGTGCGCTTAAGACCTTCCTTTTTGATAAAGCTTATAGTTAGGGCTGATTAGATTCAGCCCCTAGTTTTGCTGATATAGGCTTAGTCTGTCGGGGGACATCTCACTTCTTCCTTCTCTCTGTCTGTACCTGTGTCCTCTCATGTTCCATTAACCCAGCTTCCCCAAATGTCTTTCTTTTTGGTGTCTATATACGCCGGGATCCGGAGTCATGGATGATCCTGCGGTCCTGTGTCCTGGATCGCGAGCCCTGGATCTTGAGTCGTGGCTGTGGTCCTGGATCATCGGTCCTGGATGGATATCCTCGTGGATTCATCTTCCTATTATACACACATGCATTTCCAAACATCTGGACTACCTATGTTGCAAATGTATTATCTTTTCAATTTACACACGGCATCTATTGCACGTCTGTCCGTCCTGGGAGAGGGATCCCTCCTCTGCTGCTCTCCCTGAGGTTTCTCCATGTTCCCCTTAAACTGGGTTTTCTTTGGAAGTTTTTCCTTGTACGATGTGAGGGTCTAAGGACAGAGGGTCTAAGGACAGAGGGTCTAAGGACAGAGGGTCTAAGGACAGAGGGTGTCGTATTGTCATACTGATATTCTGTACACACTGTGAAGACCACTGAGACAAATGTAACATTTGTGATATTGGGCTATATAAATAAACATTGATTGATTGATTGATTGATTGATGTGACCGTGCTGTAGTTCCTTTATAGCCCAACATTAGCCTCCTTTAGCTTAGCGGTGGTGACTTGAAGTCATGTGACCGTGCTGTAGTTCCTTTATAGCCCAACATTAGCCGCCTTTAGCTTAGCGGTGGTGACTTGAAGTCATGTGACCGTGCTGTAGTTCCTTTATAGCCCAACATTAGCCGCCTTTAGCTTAGCGGTGGTGACGTGAAGTCATGTGACCGTGCTGTAGTTCCTTTATAGCCCAACATTAGCCTCCTTTAGCTTAGCGGTGGTGACGTGAAGTCATGTGACCGTGCTGTAGTTCCTTTATAGCCCAACATTAGCCACCTTTAGCTTAGCGGTGGTGGCGTGAAGTCATGTGACCGTGCTGTAGTTCCTTTATAGCCCAACATTAGCCACCTTTAGCTTAGCGGTGGAGACGTGAAGTCATGTGACCGTGCTGTAGTTCCTTTATAGCCCAACATTAGCCACCTTTAGCTTAGCGGTGGTGACGTGAAGTCATGTGACCGTGCTGTAGTTCCTTTATAGCCCAACATTAGCCACCTTTAGCTTAGCGGAGGTGTCGTGAAGTCATGTGACCGTGCTGTAGTTCCTTTATAGCCCAACATTAGCCACCTTTAGCTTAGCGGTGGTGACGTGAAGTCATGTGACCGTGCTGTAGTTCCTTTATAGCCCAACGTTAGCCACCTTTAGCTTAGCGGTGGTGAAGTCATGTGACCGTGCTGTAGTTCCTTTATAGCCCAACATTAGCCTCCTTTAGCTTAGCGGAGGTGTCGTGAAGTCATGTGACCGTGCTGTAGTTCCTTTATAGCCCAACATTAGCCACCTTTAGCTTAGCGGTGGTGACGTGAAGTCATGTGACCGTGCTGTAGTTCCTGTATAGCCCAACGTTAGCCTCCTTTAGCTTAGCGGTGGTGACGTGAAGTCATGTGACCGTGCTGTAGTTCCTTTATAGCCCAACATTAGCCTCCTTTAGCTTAGCGGTGGTGACTTGAAGTCATGTGACCGTGCTGTAGTTCCTTTATAGCCCAACATTAGCCGCCTTTAGCTTAGCGGTGGTGACTTGAAGTCATGTGACCGTGCTGTAGTTCCTTTATAGCCCAACATTAGCCGCCTTTAGCTTAGCGGTGGTGACGTGAAGTCATGTGACCGTGCTGTAGTTCCTTTATAGCCCAACATTAGCCTCCTTTAGCTTAGCGGTGGTGACGTGAAGTCATGTGACCGTACTGTAGTTCCTTTATAGCCCAACATTAGCCGCCTTTAGCTTAGCGGTGGTGACGTGAAGTCATGTGACCGTGCTGTAGTTCCTTTATAGCCCAACATTAGCCTCCTTTAGCTTAGCGGTGGTGACGTGAAGTCATGTGACCGTGCTGTAGTTCCTTTATAGCCCAACATTAGCCTCCTTTAGCTTAGCGGTGGTGACGTGAAGTCATGTGACCGTGCTGTAGTTCCTTTATAGCCCAACATTAGCCGCCTTTAGCTTAGCGGTGGTGAAGTCATGTGACCGTGCTGTAGTTCCTTTATAGCCCAACATTAGCCACCTTTAGCTTAGCGGTGGTGACGTGAAGTCATGTGACCGTGCTGTAGTTCCTGTATAGCCCAACGTTAGCCTCCTTTAGCTTAGCGGTGGTGACGTGAAGTCATGTGACCGTGCTGTAGTTCCTTTATAGCCCAACATTAGCCTCCTTTAGCTTAGCGGTGGTGACTTGAAGTCATGTGACCGTGCTGTAGTTCCTTTATAGCCCAACATTAGCCGCCTTTAGCTTAGCGGTGGTGACTTGAAGTCATGTGACCGTGCTGTAGTTCCTTTATAGCCCAACATTAGCCGCCTTTAGCTTAGCGGTGGTGACGTGAAGTCATGTGACCGTGCTGTAGTTCCTTTATAGCCCAACATTAGCCTCCTTTAGCTTAGCGGTGGTGACGTGAAGTCATGTGACCGTACTGTAGTTCCTTTATAGCCCAACATTAGCCGCCTTTAGCTTAGCGGTGGTGACGTGAAGTCATGTGACCGTGCTGTAGTTCCTTTATAGCCCAACATTAGCCTCCTTTAGCTTAGCGGTGGTGACGTGAAGTCATGTGACCGTGCTGTAGTTCCTTTATAGCCCAACATTAGCCTCCTTTAGCTTAGCGGTGGTGACGTGAAGTCATGTGACCGTGCTGTAGTTCCTTTGTAGCCCAACATTAGCCGCCTTTAGCTTAGCGGTGGTGATGTGAAGTCATGTGACCGTGCTGTAGTTCCTTTATAGCCCAACATTAGCCGCCTTTAGCTTAGCGGTGGTGATGTGAAGTCATGTGACCGTGCTGTAGTTCCTTTATAGCCCAACATTAGCCTCCTTTAGCTTAGCGGTGGTGACGTGAAGTCATGTGACCGTGCTGTAGTTCCTTTATAGCCCAACATTAGCCTCCTTTAGCTTAGCGGTGGTGACGTGAAGTCATGTGACCGTGCTGTAGTTCCTTTATAGCCCAACATTAGCCTCCTTTAGCTTAGCGGTGGTGACGTGAAGTCATGTGACCGTGCTGTAGTTCCTTTATAGCCCAACATTAGCCTCCTTTAGCTTAGCGGTGGTGACGTGAAGTCATGTGACCGTGCTGTAGTTCCTTTATAGCCCAACATTAGCCTCCTTTAGCTTAGCGGTGGTGACGTGAAGTCATGTGACCGTGCTGTAGTTCCTTTATAGCCCAACATTAGCCGCCTTTAGCTTAGCGGTGGTGAAGTCATGTGACCGTGCTGTAGTTCCTTTATAGCCCAACATTAGCCACCTTTAGCTTAGCGGTGGTGACGTGAAGTCATGTGACCGTGCTGTAGTTCCTGTATAGCCCAACGTTAGCCTCCTTTAGCTTAGCGGTGGTGACGTGAAGTCATGTGACCGTGCTGTAGTTCCTTTATAGCCCAACATTAGCCTCCTTTAGCTTAGCGGTGGTGACTTGAAGTCATGTGACCGTGCTGTAGTTCCTTTATAGCCCAACATTAGCCGCCTTTAGCTTAGCGGTGGTGACTTGAAGTCATGTGACCGTGCTGTAGTTCCTTTATAGCCCAACATTAGCCGCCTTTAGCTTAGCGGTGGTGACGTGAAGTCATGTGACCGTGCTGTAGTTCCTTTATAGCCCAACATTAGCCTCCTTTAGCTTAGCGGTGGTGACGTGAAGTCATGTGACCGTACTGTAGTTCCTTTATAGCCCAACATTAGCCGCCTTTAGCTTAGCGGTGGTGACGTGAAGTCATGTGACCGTGCTGTAGTTCCTTTATAGCCCAACATTAGCCTCCTTTAGCTTAGCGGTGGTGACGTGAAGTCATGTGACCGTGCTGTAGTTCCTTTATAGCCCAACATTAGCCTCCTTTAGCTTAGCGGTGGTGACGTGAAGTCATGTGACCGTGCTGTAGTTCCTTTGTAGCCCAACATTAGCCGCCTTTAGCTTAGCGGTGGTGATGTGAAGTCATGTGACCGTGCTGTAGTTCCTTTATAGCCCAACATTAGCCGCCTTTAGCTTAGCGGTGGTGATGTGAAGTCATGTGACCGTGCTGTAGTTCCTTTATAGCCCAACATTAGCCTCCTTTAGCTTAGCGGTGGTGACGTGAAGTCATGTGACCGTGCTTGTAGTTCCTTTATAGCCCAACATTAGCCTCCTTTAGCTTAGCGGTGGTGACGTGAAGTCATGTGACCGTGCTGTAGTTCCTCTATAGCCCAACATTAGCCTCCTTTAGCTTAGCGGGTGGTGACGTGAAGTCATGTGACCGTGCTGTAGTTCCTTTATAGCCCAACATTAGCCTCCTTTAGCTTAGCGGTGGTGACGTGAAGTCATGTGACCGTGCTGTAGTTCCTCTATAGCCCAACATTAGCCTCCTTTAGCTTAGCGGTGGTGACGTGAAATCATGTGACCGTGCTGTAGTTCCTCTATAGCCCAACATTAGCTTTTTACCGTGGTGTTAATATGTGGATTATCCTGCTGAACTAAACGTGTAAGAATCAAACATTTAGATAATTTTCTGACAATCTAAAATCACACAGAGGAATATTATTGGACGAGGGAGATGCTGCCTTCAGGGACCAGCACAGAAACACAACACTTGAACAAACGGAGAGAAAGCAGATGTAAAAATCAATGAGGTTTATTTGCAGTCACAATGCTTACACTATATGCAGCAGACATCCAAACAACTCTACTCACTCTATGGACCCAACACATTCACATCAGGACACAAACCAAAGAATTAGAAACTCAATAAACATCCATGAGTGCGGACATGGTTAGAAATGAGCTAGTTGTCACGGTAACGGTTAGCAGCGAAATCGTAGAGAGTAACACACGTTTTGCTAACAGATTTTTACACGGTTCCCACGCTGCACACATTTAAAACTAAACGTCCTTCAAAAGGAGCCCCTCCATCTTATCCGTCTGGGGAGGGGGTCGCAGCACCATGACACACACACACTCACACACACCAAAAGGACTTCAAAGAAAACAGGGGGCAGTGCAGAGTGTAAACAAGATGGTGGAGACTACAGCCGGCCTGCCAGAGGGGGGGTGAAGGCGTGACCATGGTGTTTACACGCTAATAAACATGCTAGTGTGTGCGCAAAAAGGGACGCGGGAAATTCAGATGATTTTTTTTAACCTCGTTCATCGTGTCCGTAAAAAAAAAATCAGGACGAGACGTCGCACGATATACTTCATTTACGCCACTTTTACGGAGCGGTGTTCGGTAAATAATAAATATATAAAATATGGAGCTCGGAGAGGTCATCTGAATATCCAGGAGTTATGATTAAAAAGTTACGAGGGAAAAATAGATAATATCGTTCTCCGAGATTTACTCGAGAAAAAGATTTATTTTTGTGTGTGTCTCTGTGTGTGTGTGTGTGAGTGACTGTGTGGTTGTGTGTGTCTCTGTGTGAGTGTCTCTGTGTGTGTGTGAGTGTCTGTGTGTGTGTGTACCTGCGTGTGTGTGTGGTTGTTTCTGTGTGTGTTTCTGAGTGTGTGTGCCTATGTGTGAGTGTCTCTCTGTGTGTGAGTGCCTGTGTGAGTGTCTCTCTGTGTGTGTGTGTGTGTGTGTGTGTGTGTGTGTGTGTGTGTGTGTGTGTGAGTGTCTCTCTGTGTGTGTGAGTGCCTGTGTGTGTGTGAGTGCCTGCGTGTGTGTGGTTGTGTGTGTTTCTGTGTGTGTCTGTGTGAGTGTCTCCCTGTGTGTGTGAGTGCCTGTGTGTGTTTCTGAGTGTGTGTGTGGTTGTTTCTGTGTGTGTGTGAGTGCCTGCGTTTCTGTGTGTGTGTCTCTCTGTGTGTGTGTGGTTGTGTGTGTGTGTCTCTCTGTGTGTGTGTGTGTGTGGTGTCTCTCTGTGTGTGTGTGTGCCTGTGTGTGGTTGTTTCTGTGTGTGTGTGAGTGCCTGCGTTTCTGTGTGTGTGTCTCTCTGTGTGTGTGTGGTTGTGTGTGTGTGTGTGTGTGGTCTCTGTGTGTGTGTGTGTGTGTGTGTGTGTGTGTGTGTGGGTGTCTCTGTGTGTGTGTGTGTGTGTGTGTGTCTCTCTGTGTGTGTGTGTGGTTGTGTGTGTGTGTGTGTCTCTCTGTGTGTGTGTGTGTGTGTGTGTCTCTCTGTGTGTGTGTGTGTGTGTGTGTGTGTGTGTGTGTGTGTGTGTCTCTCTGTGTGTGTTTGTGTGTGTGTGTGTGGTTGTGTGTGTGTGTGTGTGTGTGTCTCTCTGTGTGTGTGTGTGTGTGTGTGTCTCTCTGTGTGTGGTTGTTGGATTCCCTCCGTTTCTTCCAGAGCATCTTTCAGCAGAAGATTATTCTCCGATATGAAAGTTGTTCCCGTGAGAATGAAATGAAAGAGAAACAACTTTTGGGTTAAGGTAAAAACAATGTGGGATTTTCTCAGAGACTCGAGTCGTGGAAGATTGCAGTTTATAAGAGATTGATTTAAATTATCACAAACATTTTAATATAATCAATTTCATCCTAGAGAATACCCACGTTTCGGACTTAAAGGCGAGAGAATCTAGTTGTATTGATTCCCTCCCCCCCGCTCCATAGCGTGTGTGTTCCGTCACTTGAAGACGACTTCCAGATGCGTATATTTATATAAAGTGGATTATTTTTAATTAGTGTTTGAAATTATGTCTGGACGAGGCTCGTGCTGCGTTCACTGCCGCAGATTACTGCAGGAAAGCAGAGTTCTCACGCCGAACGGAAATCTCGCGGGATGTTTATTGGTGATTATTAAAGGTGTAGTATCCCTTTAAGAGTCCATGCGCGTCCCTTTAAGTGCCCCCCGTGTATTTACATCACTTCCTCCAGAGACTTCAGTAAAATGTACAACATGGATGCTCTGACTTCCTGTTTGCCCCCCCCCTCCACTAACTCACTAACTGTAAAAAAGCTCAATCACACTGTATTTTTTTTGTCTTTTTCTTGATTTTGTGGTTTTTCCTCGACGACGCTGCTGTGTGTGTTTTTAAATTCGATCATTATAAACATTGTTCAAAATGTTACGAAAAAAAATGTACACTTGGGTTTTTTTCCGGGGTTTTTCTATACAAGGCAGGCAGAAAGCAGATTACTTACGTCTTCAACCCCACGTTTCCTCCCCCTTTTCCTCCCTTTCCTCCCCCCGCGTTTTAGACCATCGCTTTAAAATAGATCTGTATATATTTATATATGCTTATATCAAAAAGAGGAGGGGGTGGAGTCTAACCAGCGTTTGGAGGGGGGGGGGGACAGGTGACAGGTGAGCACCGGGCCCATGGGGGGGGTGCAGGTAGATGGGGGGGGGGGGCTCAGTCTGATGGGGGGAATGTCAGCTCATCATATCGTTGCTGTTAACGCCGTACGTTGAGTTCTTCATGCTGTCGTTCACTTCACGTCTGAAAACGGACAGATTCTGAGTGAACCTGGGAGAGAGAGAGAGAGAGAGGGGGAGGGAGAGAGAGAGAGGGAGAGAGAGAGGGAGGAGAGGAAGGAGAGGGAGAGAGAGGAGAGAGAGAGGAGAGGGCGAGAGAGAGAGGGAGACGAAGGAGAGAGAGGGGAGAGAGAGGGAGGAGAGAGGGAGAGAGAGAGGGAGAGAGAGGGCGGGAGAGAGAGGAGGAGAGAGGGAGGAGAGAGGGGAGGGGAGGGAGGGGAGGGAGAGGAGAGAGAGGGAGAGGACCGAGAGACAGAGAGAGAGGGGAGAGAGAGGAGGGAGAGAGAGAGAGAGACCGAGAGAGACAGAGGAGAGGGGAGAGAGAGGGAGGGAGAGAGGGAGGAGAGAGAGAGAGAGGGAGAGAGAGGGAGACCGAGAGACAGAGAGAGAGGGAGAGAGAGGGAGAGAGAGAGGAGGGAGAGAGGGAGGGAGGGGGAGAGAGAGGGGAGACCAAGAGACACAGAGAGAGGAGGGAGGAGGGAGAGAGGGAGTTAGGGAGAGAGAGAGGAGGGGAGGGGGGGGAGAGAGAGAGGGGGGAGAGAGAGGGAGGGAGAGAGACAGACAGAGAGGAAGAGAGACAGAGAGAGAGACAGAGAGAGAGGGGAGAGAGACAGAGAGAGAGGGAGGGGAGAGAGACAGAGAGAGGGAGGGAGGGAGAGAGAGGAGGGAGGGGAGAGAGACAGAGGGAGGGAGAGAGGAGAGAGAGAGAGGAGGGGAGACAGGAGAGAGAGGGAGGAAGAGGGGCGAGAGAGAGGGAGAGAGAGAGACAGAGAGAGACAGGGAGAGAGAGAGGGAGAGAGGGAGGGAGAGGGGAGGGAGAGAGAGAGGGAGAGAGGGAGGAGGAGGAGAGAGGGAGAGAGGGAGGGAGAGGGGAGGGAGAGAGGGAGTTATTCATCAAACTGTTATCAGAGACTTGTTTTTGCCCTAAATGAATAAATATAAATATCTTGAATTGAGATCAATATAAAATAAAGCACTTCCTGATCTGATCTTAAGCCAATCACATGCGATGTGTTGGAGCGCTGGCAATAGGAGCGCGAGTGTTGAGGACGTTTAAAATAAAGTACATCTATCATAAACATTATCTGAGAAATATATCGAAATAAACCGATAATACATAAAAGAGGACACAAAAATAAAATAGAAAATAGTACAGTCTGTGTGTGTGTGTGTGTTACCTGTCTCTGTGTGTGTGTGTGTTACCTGTCTCTGTGTGTGTGTGTTACCTGTCTCTGTGTGTGTGTGTGTGTGTTCTACTGTCTCTGTGTGTTGTGTTACACTGTCTCGTGTGTGTGTGTTACCCTGTCTCTGTGTGTGTGTGTGTGTGTGTGTGTGTGTGTTACCTGTCTCTGTGTGTTGTGTGTGTGTTACTGTCTCTGTGTGTGTGTGTTACCTGTCTCTGTGTGTGTGTGTTACCTGTCTCTGTGTGTGTGTGTGTGTGTGTGTGTGTTACCTGTCTGTGTGTGTGTGTTACCTGTCTCTGTGTGTGTGTGTGTGTGTGTGTGTGTGTGTTACCTGTCTCTGTGTGTGTGTTACCTGTCTTGTGTGTGTGTTACCTGTCTCTGTGTGTGTGTTACCTGTCTCTGTGTTGTGTGTGTGTTACTGTCTCTGTGTGTGTGTGTTACCTGTCTCTGTGTGTGTTACCTGTCTCTGTGTGTGTGTTACTGTCTCTGTGTGTGTGTTACCTGTCTCTGTGTGTGTGTGTGTGTGTGTGTGTGTGTTACCTGTCTCTGTGTGTGTTACCTGTCTCTGTGTGTGTTACCTGTCTCTGTTTGTGTGTGTGTGTTACCTGTCTCTGTGTGTGTGTGTGTGTGTGTGTGTTACCTGTCTCTGTGTGTTACCTGTCTCTGTGTGTGTGTGTGTGTGTGTGGTGTGTTACCTGTTCTGTGTGTGTGTGTGTGTGGTGTGTTACCTGTCTCTGTGTGGGTGGTGTGTGTGTGTGTGTGTTTGTGTGTGTGGTGTTACCTGTCTCTGTGTGTGTGGTGTGTTACCTGTCTCTCTGTGTGTGTGTGTGTTGTGGTGTGTGTGTTTACCGTCTCTCTGTGTTGTGTGTGTGTGGTTGTGTTGTGTTGTGTGTTACCCTGTCTCTCTGTGTGTGTGTGTGTGTGTTGTGTGTGTGTGTGTGTGTGTTACCTGTCTCTCTGTGTGTGTGGTGTGTGTGTGTGTGTTACCTGTCTCTGTTCTTGGTGAGCAGGTTCCTCTCGATGCCCTCCATCAGGTTCTAAAAACACAAGTGCATCGCCTGCTGCTTCTCCGGAGGCTGGCTGTTCACGATGCTGTTCCTCAGGTCTGCAAAGTACTGCACACACACACACTGTTAACACACACACACACACTGTTAAAAAAACACACACACACACACACAGTTAAACACACAAGAGGCGCTTTCACACCGCAGTACTTTTCCCACAAAGGTTCAGATCGCGTTCACACCGGAATGAGTCCCTGAGGTATGCTAATAATGCTAATGATGCTAATGCTAAATAATGCTAATAATGCTAATGATGCTAATGCTAATAATGCTAATGATGCTAATAATGCTAATGATGCTAATGCCTAATAATGCTAATGCGAGGATAATAAAATGGCAGGGGGGAAACGGTTCTCATGAACGCAACATTTCGGAACTAAAGTGGGAAAAGTACTTGCGGTGTGACCGCGCCTAAGGGTCAATGATCATATAGTCATTTAAAACATATAGTCTTATACTCTGATTAGTCTTTAGTCTTGTGTGTGTTTAGCCGAGACAGAGGGTTAGGGTTTACATGTCAGGAGGAAGAGGAAGGTGGGTTAACAGATGGTTAAGGACTGGAGGTTGTGATGGTGGCTCTGCTCCTGTGTGTGTGTGTGTGTTGTGTGTTCCTGCACTTCATCTCACTTTATGTTGACTTTCTTTATTCAATAGAACAAAAGACACTCAGTTCCTCTGAAGAGTTTCCTCAGCACCACAGACTACCTCTGTAGTCTGGAGGTGTGGTGTGTGGTGTGTGTGTGTGTGTGTTGTGTGTGTGTACCTTCTCGTTGAGCAGGATGAGGCCCAGCAGGGGGCGGGACATGGACCACTGGTTCCTGCAGTCCTCAAAGATGATGATGTTCAACACCGTGGACAACATCTACACACAACGAGAAGGAAAAATCCAACATTTAGATGTTTTAGTAAATAACGTCCGGTTCATCGATCCTTTATTCCAGAAACACAAAGCGAGAACCAATTTCATGTTTATACACACACACACGTGTGTATGTGTGTGTGTGTGTCTCTATGTATGTGT
>JAMFTG010003053.1:0-5000 GCA_023974075.1 Chaenocephalus aceratus
AGACCCTTGATATACCCTCATTGGACCCATACCCTCATTAGGAACCCTTGATATACCCTCATTGGACCAGTGATATACCCTCATTAGACCCATGATATACCCTCAATTGGACCCATGATATACCCTCATTGGACCCATACCCTCATTAGACTCATGATATACCCTCATTGGACCCATACCCTCATTAGACCCGTGATATACCCTCATTAGACCCGTGATATACCCTCATTAGACCCCGTGATATACCCTCATTAGACCCATTGATATACCCCTCATTGGACCGTGATATACCCTCATTAGGACCCATGATATACCCTCATTGGACCCATGATATACCCTCATTAGACCCATGATATACCCTCATTGGACCCATGATATACCCTCATTGGACCCATACCCTCATTAGACCCGTGATATACCCTCATTGGACCCATACCCTCATTAAGACCCGTGATATACCCCTCATTGGACCCGTGATATACCCTCAATTAGACCACTGATATACCCTCATTGGACCCATGATATACCCTCATTGGACCCATTACCCTCATTAGACTCATGATATACCCTCATTGGACCCATACCCTCATTAGACCCATGATATACCCTCATTGGACCCGTGATATACCCTCATTAGACCCATGATATACCCTCATTAGACCCATGATATACCCTCATTAGACCATGATATACCCTCATTGTACCCATACCCTCATTAGACCCATGATATACCCTCATTAGACCCGTGATATACCCTCATTAGACCCATGATATACCCTCATTAGACCCATGATATACCCTCATTAGACCCATGCCCTCATTAGACCCGTGATATACCCTCATTAGACCCGTGATATACCCTCATTGTACCCATGATTATACCCTCATTAGACCCATGATATACCCTCATTAGACCCATGATATACCCTCATTAGACCCGTGATATACCCTCATTAGACCCATGATATACCCTCATTGGACCCATGATATACCCTCATTGGACCCATACCCTCATTAGACCCGTGATATACCCTCATTGGACCCATACCCTCATTAGACCCGTGATATACCCTCATTGGACCCGTGATATACCCTCATTAGACCCATGATATACCTCATTGGACCCATACCCTCATTAGACCCGTGATATACCCTCATTGGACCCATACCCTCATTAGACCCGTGATATACCCTCATTGGACCCGTGATATACCCTCATTGGACCCATACCCTCATTAGACCCGTGATATACCCTCATTAGACCCATGATATACCCTCATTGGACCCATGATATACCCTCATTGGACCCATACCCTCATTAGACTCATGATATACCCTCATTGGACCCATACCCCTCATTCGACCCGTGATATACCCTCATTAGTACCCGTGATATACCCTCATTAGACCCGTGATATACCCTCATTAGACCCATGATATACCCTCATTGGACCCGTGATATACCCTCATTAGACCCATGATATACCCTCATTGGACCCATGATATACCCTCATTAGACCCATGATATACCCTCATTGGACCCATGATATAACCCTCATTGGACCCATACCCTCATTAGACCCGTGATATACCCTCATTGGACCCATACCCTCATTAGACCCGTGATATACCCTCATTGGACCCGTGATATACCCTCATTAGACCCATGATATACCCTCATTGGACCCATGATATACCCTCATTGGACCCATACCCTCATTAGACTCATGATATACCCTCATTGGACCCATACCCTCATTAGACCCGTGATATACCCTCATTGTACCCATACCCTCATTAGACCCGTGATATACCCTCATTAGACCCATACCCTCATTGGACCCGTGATATACCCTCATTAGACCCATGATATACCCTCATTGGACCCATGATATACCCTCATTGGACCCATGATATACCCTCATTAGACTCATGATATACCCTTATTGGACCCATACCCTCATTAGACCCGTGATATACCCTCATTGTACCCATACCCTCATTAGACCCATGATATACCCTCATTAGACTCATGATATACCCTCATTGGACCCATACCCTCATTAGACCCGTGATATACCCTCATTGTACCCATACCCTCATTAGACCCGTGATATACCCTCATTAGACCCGTGATATACCCTCATTAGACCCGTGATATACCCTCATTAGACCCATGATACCCTCATTAGACCCATGATATACCCTCATTGGACCCGTGATATACCCTCATTAGACCCATGATATACCCTCATTAGACCCGTGATATACCCTCATTAGACCCATGATATACCCTCATTGGACCCATGATATACCCTCATTGGACCCATACCCTCATTAGACCCGTGATATACCCTCATTAGACCCATGATATACCCTCATTGTACCCATACCCTCATTGGACCCGTGATATACCCTCATTGGACCCGTGATATACCCTCATTGTACCCATACCCTCATTAGACCCGTGATATACCCTCATTAGACCCATGATATACCCTCATTGGACCCATGATATACCCTCATTAGACCCGTGATATACCCTCATTAGACCCATGATATACCCTCATTGGGACCCATGATATACCCTCATTGGACCCATACCCTCATTAGACCCGTGATATACCCTCATTAGACCCATGATATACCCTCATTGTACCCATACCCTCATTGGACCCGTGATATACCCTCATTGGACCCGTGATATACCCTCATTGTACCCATACCCTCATTAGACCCGTGATATACCCTCATTAGACCCATGATATACCCTCATTGGACCCATGATATACCCTCATTAGACCCGTGATATACCCCTCATTGTACCCATGATATACCCTCATTAGACCCGTGATATACCCTCATTAGACCCATGCCCTCATTAGACCTGGACGCAGCCGGT
Source organism: Chaenocephalus aceratus (assembly GCA_023974075.1). Classification (NCBI taxonomy): domain Eukaryota; kingdom Metazoa; phylum Chordata; class Actinopteri; order Perciformes; family Channichthyidae; genus Chaenocephalus; species Chaenocephalus aceratus. The sequence continues at coordinate 2,903 of JAMFTG010003053.1, forward strand.
CACACAGGGTCAAATCTAGAACAAATCGAATGGGGGGGCACACACTGCCGTCAACAACCAACACACAACACCAACGCAACTTCAAAAACATGCTGTAGAGTGTGTTGTCTCTCACACACTGCGGGTGTGTAGTGCTTGTACAGCGCACCTATGACCCGTGCATGTACGTGCGCGGCTGAGGCACGACCACCAACACAGAAACATAATGACATAGGCCACCATATAAAAGGGTGCCAAATGTATTTAGTATCCTATCTATGTGAACATGTTTTAGGTGGGGGTGGACCTCACCTCCTCTAGGGGGTCCGGGGGCATGCTCCCCCGGGAAGATTATTTTAAAAATATTGAAGTTGAAGCATCAATCTGCCGCACTTTGAGAGCAACATGGAGAGATCTATGGATACCTCTCTCAGCACCAGATCAAACAGAACTGTACTCTGATGTACTTTTTCTTTATGGATATTTTACTAATCACTCCCCTTTCAAACTGTATTCTTGTGTTACTGTCCTGTAGTATTTCATACCCGTTTTTTATTTATTCTCTTATTCTTTAATAACTATAATGATCATATGAAGGTGTTCCTCGCAAATACTTGTTTACATAAATGGTGACCAAACCGTTTGAGATAACTGAGACTAAAGTGAACTATCTGAACACTGAGAGAGTCCTCACCTCGCTGAGCTGAGGTCATACGATCCTCTCGGTCTGACAGGAGAGGACTCTCCTCCACCTGGGTGTAGAAACAGCTCTTTATATCCGTTAGCATAGCTAGCTAACCAGATGCTAACATCAACATTCCACGTTACCCACTCGCGCACTCACAAAATGCGCTCGTGCCACACACACACACACACACACGCGCGCACACACACACACACAGAGCCGAGCTTGAATGAAACAGAGACCCAGAGGTAGGCTACCTGTACTGTGTAATCAGTTCAACAGATCGCCACCGGCTCTCATCCAAACACACAGCCACGCAATGATAGCAAAACAAAGGTCGGGGGTCATTGGTCAAGCAACACACCAATCAGAGAGCAGCGTGAGCACAGCTCAGGCTGTGTTTATATTTGTATTCTTTATTTCTGACGTATTTCACACGTTTTCACGGATATGTTTTAAATAAACGGCAAAAGTGGCAACAAGGCGTGCCGCCCTGCGTGGGGGGGCACAGTGACTCATTGGGGGGGCATGGCCCGCGAATGACCCCCCATGACGCGACCCTGCTGTCACGTGACGGCGTCGTCCAGGATCCTGAACCATTACAGGGTTAATAACATCAATAAGTATCACTCATTGAAACGGCTTGATATAAATTCATTAATTTAATATGTAGACATTTCAACTGTTGGCATTTAAGAGAAAGTGCTGTTTCTGTCCCTCTGGGTTGTTGTTGTTGTTGTTGTTGTTGTTGTTGTTGTTGTTGTTCATCATTTAATTAAATCTTCTCCTCTTCCTCAGTGCGTACATGGGTCGGGGGGGAACCCCTCTGTTTTCAGTCCATGATAACCTGAGCCCCGTGGTGAGCGTGCAGCAGAACTTCGACAGGTAGTCAGAACGCTTTATTAAAGTCTCACTTCGTCTTTTTAGTGAATATCTATTTATAGATATTTACATTTCATGGAGTTAATATCGCCTCTGATTTGATTGACAGCTTGCTGATCCCGCCCACTCACCCGAGCAGAAAAAAAGGGGACAACTACTACCTGAACAGGTGAGTCCAAACACCCACAATGCACCTGTGTGGAGACTGAATGTGATGAATGGGTTAATGAACTCCTCGTCCTCCAGGAGCAGGATGCTGCGCGCTCACACCTCCGCCCACCAGAGGGAGCTGGTGCTCTCCGGCCTCGACGCCTTCCTGTTGGCCGGAGACGTTTACAGACGAGACGAAATCGACTCCTCGCATTACCCCGTCTTCCACCAGATGGAGGGCGTCCGCCTCTACTCCAATCACGAGGTACCTGAGCACGCCCGAGACGAAAACACACCTGTGAGATGCTGCCAATGCTAAACGGAACGCTTCCTCCACCTCAGGTGTGCCCACTACGGCCCGGGGTCAAACTACGGCCCGGGGCCAAACTACGGCCCGGGGCC
>JAMFTG010003053.1:15000-18395 GCA_023974075.1 Chaenocephalus aceratus
ATCTGGTTAAAGGGAGGCTGGGTTTCTGGAGGTTCATCTGGTTAAAGGGAGGCTGGGTTTCTGGAGGTTCGTCTGGTTGAAGGGAGGCTGGGTTTCTGGAGGTTCATCTGGTTAAAGGGAGGCTGGGTTTCTGGAGGTTCGTCTGGTTGAAGGGAGGCTGGGTTTCTGGATGTTCATCTGGTTAAAGGGAGGCTGGGTTTCTGGAGGTTCATCTGGTTAAAGGGAGGCTGGGTTTCTGGAGGTTCGTCTGGTTGAAGGGAGGCTGGGTTTCTGGAGGTTCATCTGGTTAAAGGGAGGCTGGGTTTCTGGAGGTTCGTCTGGTTAAAGGGAGGCTGGGTTTCTGGAGGTTCGTCTGGTTAAAGGGAGGCTGGGTTTCTGGAGGTTCGTCTGGTTAAAGGGAGGCTGAGTTTTTGGAGGTTCATCTGGTTAAAGGGAGGCAGGGTTTCTGGAGGTTTGTCTGGTTGACGGGAGGCTGGGTTTCTGGAGGTTCATCTGGTTAAAGGGAGGCTGGGTTTCTGGAGGTTCATCTGGTTAAAGGGAGGCAGGGTTTCTGGAGGTTCGTCTGGTTAAAGGGAGGCTGGGTTTCTGGAGGTTCATCTGGTTAAAGAGTGGATTGGTTTCTGGAGGTTCGTCTGGTTAAAGGGAGGCTGGGTTTCTGGAGGTTCGTCTGGTTAAAGAGAGGCTGGGTTTCTGGAGGTTCGTCTGGTTAAAGGGAGGCTGGGTTTCTGGAGGTTCATCTGGTTAAAGGGAGGCTGGGTTTCTGGAGGTTCGTCTGGTTAAAGGGAGGCTGGGTTTCTGGAGGTTCATCTGGTTAAAAGGAGGCTGGGTTTCTGGAGGTTCATCTGGTTAAAGGGAGGCTGGGTTTCTGGAGGTTCATCTGGTTAAAGGGAGGTAGGGTTTCTGGAGGTTCATCTGGTTAAAGGGAGGCTGGGTTTCTGGAGGTTCATCTGGTTAAAGGGAGGCTGGGTTTCTGGAGGTTCATATGGTTAAAGGTAGGCAGGGTTTCTGGAGGTTCATCTGGTTAAAGGGAGGCTGGGTTTCTGGAGGTTCATCTGGTTAAAGGGAGGCAGGGTTTCTGGAGGTTTGTCTGGTTGAAGGGAGGCTGGGTTTCTGGAGGTTCATCTGGTTAAAGGGAGGCTGGGTTTCTGGAGGTTCATCTGGTTAAAGGGAGGCTGGGTTTCTGGAGGTTCATCTGGTTAAAGGGAGGTAGGGTTTCTGGAGGTTCATCTGGTTAAAGGGAGGCTGGGTTTCTGGAGGTTCGTCTGGTTAAAGGGAGGTAGGGTTTTCTGGAGGTTCATCTGGTTAAAGGGAGGCAGGGTTTCTGGAGGTTCGTCTGGTTAAAGGGAGGCTGGGTTTTTGGAGGTTCATCTGGTTAAAGGGAGGCAGGGTTTCTAGAGGTTTGTCTGGTTGAAGGGAGGCTGGGTTTCTGGAGGTTCATCTGGTTAAAGGGAGGCTGGGTTTCTGGAGGTTCATCTGGTTAAAGGGAGGCTGGGTTTCTGGAGGTTCGTCTGGTTAAAGGGAGGCTGGGTTTTGGAGGTTCATCTGGTTAAAGGGAGGCAGGGTTTCTAGAGGTTTGTCTGGTTGAAGGGAGGCTGGGTTTCTGGAGGTTCATCTGGTTAAAGGGAGGCTGGGTTTCTGGAGGTGCATCTGGTTAAAGGGAGGTAGGGTTTCTGGAGGTTCATCTGGTTAAAGGGAGGCAGGGTTTCTGGAGGTTCGTCTGGTTGAAGGGAGGCTGGGTTTCTGGAGGTTCGTCTGGTTAAAGGGAGGCTGGGTTTCTGGAGGTTCATCTGGTTAAAGGGAGGCAGGGTTTCTGGAGGTTCATCTGGTTAAAGGGAGGCTGGGTTTCTGGAGGTTCATCTGGTTAAAGGGAGGCTGGGTTTCTGGAGGTTCGTCTGGTTAAAGGGAGGCGGGGTTATCTAAATATAGAACAGATGGAACCTTATAATGCACTGTGGCTTCTTTTGTTTAATATAGCATTGCATTGATGTGTGTTCAACATGTTAAACAAGAAGTACTATCCAATCCATCTTTATTTATACAGCACATTTAAAAACAGAGTTGACCAAAGTGCTGTACATCAATAAATATATAAAAAGCAACATAAATACATTTAGACAAAACCGATAGGACAAAAGAACGAATGTAAAAGCACGAGACAATTAAACCGTCCTTAAAGCCATAGACTGAAAAACTCTCAAACACGATGTGAACATTTAAAACACAACAAAATAGTATTAAACACAACAAGCTGTAGGGTGAGGATGTGTCTCTGGATGAAATAGCAACATTAGTAACAGTGTCGTCGTTTCTGTGACGGATCAATCGTTGTCCATTTTTATCTCTCTGTACACACACACACACATACACACACACACACACACACACACATACAGATTGTGAGGAGGTTGTGGTCATGACTCTCTGTTTCTCTGCAGCTGCTGTTCTGACTCACGCTGACTCTCTGGAGGTTTTTTATTTATTACGCTAACTCCTAACGTTATCCGGAAATTGTTCCCCCTCCCTCCCCATCTTCCAGTAGTCTTTTATTAAGTATTAAACACACACACACACACACACACACACACAAACACACACACACACACACACTTCACAATAAGACACATAACATCGTAGTACTGTGGAGGAAAACGGTCTTTCTTTTATATTCTGGGAGGACATTTCGTGATATTTAGAGAAAAACATTTTAGGGGCAAAGTCGTAAAAATGTGCAATATTTTGTTATAAAATTGTATTATAGAAAAACATTAGTGATTTTCTTTTGGAGGAAAAGTCATAATACTGCGAGAAAAGTGGTAAAAATTGGGAGGAGTTTTAATATTTCGGCATTGAATTCAATATATTATGGAGATAGATTTGTAATATTTACAATAACTTTTTTTTGACTATTTCTGTATACAAAGTAATTATCCTTTAGGCGTAATGCGATACATTTTGTAAAAAAAAAGTTGTAATATTTTAGAATAAAAATTTCAACATAAAATTCAGTTTGTTTTGGAGACAGATCTGTGATATGTGGGAGAGGCGGAGCGACCCGGCTCTAATGGTGCGTACCTTTAGCCCTCAGTATTGTCATATTTAAGCGTGGCGGCGATCAAAGCTGTTCTGTGTGTTAGCTTGGCGGTCTATAGTGACTGTCCTCTGGAGCCTCTGGTGGCCGTCTGAGGAAGTGCAGTTTTTAAGACGGACGTTCCGTGTAAATAAACGTCATATCGGTGTATTTCTGTCTCGTAGGGAGAGCGTGTGTGTGCAGCGCATCATAATAAACTGACATCTTTGGAACCAACGTCTTCATCGTGTCTTTACATCATCATCGTCACCTCCACCCCCACACACTGATGTATGGAGAAGTGTGTGTGTGTGTGTGTGTGTGTGTG
>JAMFTG010003055.1:0-10028 GCA_023974075.1 Chaenocephalus aceratus
GTAGTTTGTGAAGGTGGGGGACAGACTTACGGCAGTTTGTGCAGGTTGGGGGACAGACTTACGGCAGTTTGTGCAGGTTGGAGGTGATGGCCTTGAACACGCGCTCCGTCAGGTTCTTTAAGTTGATGATGGCGATGTCGATGCGTCTCTGAACCTCCGGGTGGAGCAGAGCCTCGGCAGCCGAGACCTCGTACGGCAGAGAGCTGCAACAAGAGAGGGTTACTGCACCTGTGGTAGTGAGTGTGTGTGTGTGTGTGTGTGTGTGTGTTATCTCCACCTCCTGGTCCCCGTGTTGCTCTCCGTCTGGTTGATCCAGGTCTTATAGACGTCCACAGGGTCGGTCCTGATGCTGGGGGCCGGCTCCTGCAGCAGGTCGTGCAGCGCGGGGCCCAGAGTCTCCTTCAGGGCGCTTTGCCCACGGGCCGAACGGTAGAAGTTCACCAGCATCTTGATGACGGTGGGGTTCCCGGTGACCACGTCCTGAGGCTGCTCCACCTTCAGCCTGCCTCCGTCGCACACACACACACACACACACACACACACACACACACACACACACACACACACACACACACACACACACACACACACACACACACACACACACACACACACACACACACACACACACACACACACACACACACACACACACACACACACACACACACACACACACACACACACACACACACACACACACACACACACACACACACACACACACACACACACACACACACACACACACACACACACACACACACACACACACACACACACACACACACACACACACACACACACACACACACACACACACACACACACACACACACACAGTTCATTATGATCCTTCCAGTGTTTCCCACAGATCTGAAATATACTTGGGCGGGTGGTGGTGGCAGCGGGCGGGGGGGGGGGGGGGGGGGGGGGGGGGGGGTTTAACAACATGTTTATTTATTGACTTCATTCCTGTATAATCATTTTGCGCAAAGATGGCACTGTTTGTCAGAGCACTTCATCCTTCTGGGATTTCATGAAGAACAGCTCCAACGCCTGTGTGTATGGGAACACCTCTGGTGCTGGTCCATTAACTGCCAGTGTTTCCCACAGATCTGAAATATACTTGGGGGGTGGTGGTAGCGGGGGTGGTTGAGGTAACCTTAATCTTAACCTTTCTGTTGGTCGCTTGTCAGCAGACCCTTCACGCGATGGCAGAGCGAACAGGTACAGGCAGGGCCCATAGTGGATAGCCCTATAGTTTAAATCTACTACCCACACATGAACATATGGAAATGGGTTACTTTAAAAAAATTAAAAAAATGTATTTAGGAACCTATCCATGTGATTTTTAGTGGGGGTCGACCTCAAATCCTCTAGGGGGTCCAGGGGCATGCCCCCCCGGTAAGATTTTATTTTGGAGTTAAATGCATCAATCTGGTGCATTTTGAGGGGAAAATAAAGAGACTAGATCTATGGAAACACCTATATTAAACAGAACTGTATACATTTCAATAATCATAAAATCATGGCCATAACCAACAACATACCATTTCCAATATGAAAAAAACACTGAAACTTGTTTATTAATTTATTTGTGGTTCATTTATAGTTGTGAGTGTGTCTGTGCTCCTGAATCACCCTCTCCTGTCTCCCTCCTCTCCCCCTCTCCCCCCTCTCCCTCCTCTCCCCCTCTCCCCCTCTCCTCTCCCTCCTCTCCCCCTGCTCCTCTTTGAGGCAGCAGCAAAGACTAGTTTTCTCTCAACAAGTTTTAAAAGTGTATCTTACCTTTTTTCACCCAGTTAACTTTTAATTTATTTATTCATGCATATTTTACTAATCACATTACATTTCATTGAGCTGACGCTTTTATCCAAAGCGACTTATAATGACCGATTACAGAGACATCCTCCCTGGAGTAACTGAGGGCTCAGTGCCTTGCTCAAGGGCACACTAGTGGTGGTGTTCCTCGCGGGATTTGAACTCACAACCTTCCGATCTTCAGCCCACCTCGCTATCCATTAGACCAGGGGTGGGGAACCTTTTTCCTCTCAAGGGCCATTTCAATGTTTTCAACATCCTCCGAGGGCCGTACACATTATTGACCTCTGCTTAAAAATACTAAAATCACAGCCCATTCATTTGGCCTGTCTTTCATGCTGTGCAAAGATAAAGCAACCTCTTCATCCAGATATCTTGCCATGACTCGTGCATGCATACACGTGCACGCATACACGTGCACGGTTGTGGCATTACCACCAAAACAGAAAGATATGGACACAAGATGTGTGCAAATGTATTTAGTTTCCTATCCATGTGAACATGATTTAAGTGGGGGGGGACTAACCTCCTCTAGGGGGGTCCCATGCTCGCCCGGGAAGATTTCTTTTTTAAATATTGAAGTTAAAAGCATCAATCTGGTGCACTTTGAGAGCAACATTAAGAGATCTATGGATACAACTCTCAACACCCAGATGAACAGAACTGTAAACAGATTTTCTTTTTCTTTATGGATATTTTACAAATCACTCTCCTTTCAAACTGTATTCTTCTTTATTAATAACAACTTGTTTTTACTGTCATATAGTATTTTATACCCGTTTACTTTATTTTCTTGTGTTTTTATAACTATAATGATCATGTAAAGATGTGCCTTTACCTCACTGGTGGTAGAAAAAGATTCTTATATTCGTTAGCATAGCTAGCTAACCAGATGCTAATAACAACACAGTTATTGACTGTATGATCAGTGTGACAGATGAGCAGATCGCCACTGGGCTTTCAGCTAAAGACACAGACACGCAGAAACTGCAGCATGTGTACGGACTTATGGGTACTGCAATTTGTGAAGTCCCGGCCCGGAGCCGCGTTCTGGTGCTCTCCGTCAGAACTGCATCCCTGTCAGACCACGTGATGACACGTTAGGCTTGTGTTGTGTTCAAGGACCCTGACCTTGGCCAGGAAAAACAGGCACTCGCTTGTTTCGTTTTTGGTCTAGATTTCTTTAATTTTTTTTCTTTTTTGCGTGTGTTTATAAATTACCTCGAGGGCCGTACCAAATGGTCTCGCGGGCCGTATACAGCCCGGGGGCCGGAGGTTCCCCACCCCTGCATTAGACCAATCACTACCCTCTCAAATGGAAATATGTGTTTACATAAACGGTGACCACACCGTTTGAGACCCACTGAGAACTTAGACTAAGTTAACTATCTAAACACTCAGAGAGTCCTTTACCTCACCTGAGCTGAGCTTATCCCAAGCTTGAATGACACACAGAGACCAATCAAGGGCTTTGATTTATGATCTGTATGACAGTGGCCATGTCGGCAGGCCACATCATGTGGACAGCCAGTCACCCTGTGTGAGGCAGACCACTTAACAGGCCAGAAGGAGGCGAGATCAGTGCAAGGGAGCGAGGGATCATTGTCCACAAGTCAATCGATCGCAGATGGCGTCGTGGTCACGGACGAATAAAAAAAAAATTATAAAAAAAAAAAAAAACCTAAATGGGTCGCGAAATATACCTGGGCGGCCGTTAATATACCTGGGCGGCCGTTAATATACCTGGGCGGCCGTTAATATACCTGGGCGGCCGTTAATATACCTGGGCGGCCGTTAATATACCTGGGCGGCCGTTAATATACCTGGGCGGCCGTTAATATACCTGGGCGGCCGTTATATACCTGGCGGCCCGCCCAAGTATAGTCTATGTGTGGGAAACCCTGCCTTCATCACACACACCAGTGTTTCCCCTATATACAAATAGTGGCGGCGCAGCACCGCTGCTGAAATATGCGCGCCGCTGCTAGGGGGCGCAGCCAGGTACCCAAAAAATACAAATATTTTTTTTACTTTTTATTTTTCATCAAAATAATAATAAGTGGCGACCCTTTTTCATTGTTGATGGTTTATGTGGGATTTGTGTTTACTGTATGTCAATAAAGGTGTATTTTTGCTAAATCTTGAGACATTGCCACTGTATGTACTGGCAGGGCCGATTTTTGGCAGAGGCGCCAGATCTGGGGGAGCTGACATTTTGACCGTTGGCGCTCATCCTAATGTTCGGCCTTGATGTAACAACATTCATAATTGAGTAAATGTAACACCCTTTTCACCCCGGTTACACTTTCCATCTGCCCTGTACGATGGGCGCTGCAAGTGATGAAAGTGGGGGATGTTGGCTTATCAGGCGCCCGCTGCTCACAGCCAGCGTGGGAGCGAGAGAGAGAGAGGGCGCACCGGTACCGGCACTGTTGTTATTAGCATCTGGTGCTAGCTGCGCTAACGGATATAAGAAGTAGATGTTTCTAGAACCAGGGTGGAGGAGAGCTCTCCTGTCAGACTGAGAGGCTCAGTGAGGATAAGGACTCTGAGTGTTTAGATAGTAGGGGTGTAACGGTATACGTACCCGTACCGAAATTATTCGGTATCGGCCCTACGTGTGTACCGAACGAATATAACGTTAAACGTAAAAAATTGAGAACAACTTCTTGGAAGTACCGTACTTTTCGGACTATAAAGCGCACCTGCATATGAGCCGCAGCAGCTAAACTGTCCGTCTGTCTTGCTCTCGTTCCGTCTCTCGGTTCCACTTTTACTTTGGCGCGCTACGTGTCTCACTCTTTTCCGGCCTCCAGCTTTTCCTGCTGGAGCCCGCCGCTTAAAGGTGGCGGGCGCGGACCGGTCAGAGCCCATAGTGTTAAAGGTGGTTAATTTTACCTGTAAAATCCATAGATTTAGGAGGTCCCCTAGTGGCCGTTAGCTGTACAAAAAGTCGCGGCTTATAGTCCGAAAAGTACGGTAACCTCAGGTAATTGCTCACATTGGGTTCAACGCGTCATCGAGCGAGCAAGTCATTTCATTGGACGAGAGGCATACAATGAGAGCTGGTCAGAGGGATGCGTTCAAATGTAGTCAGTAATTTGAGGAACTGTCGAAATGGCGAACGCAGATAAAGTTGAGCTCGTAAATCCTCCAGCATCATTGAAGTCTCCGGTTTGGGAACATGTTGGTTTCGCAGTTACGAACAAGAATGACGGACAAAGACAGGTGGACCGAACCAAAGCCGTTTGTCGGCATTGCTCAACTAACATTGGTTACGCGGCTGGTGATACATCAAACTTGCACACTCGTTTGAATAAAAACAGGTTTGAAATCATTCCAATGTAAACTATAGGACATTAAACCAGACATTACGTTAATAAATGTTAACTAGGTAAAATAAGATATGAATGAACAACAGAAATAAAATAAGCTACATGTATTTGTTATTGGCTATGGGTTATTGGTTATGTTCACATACTTATTTGATTATTAAAATGTAAACCGATCTTTTTCATATGGGTGTTTAGAGTTGTCCCCCCTAGATCAGGTCTCTAGTATTGTGTGCTCAAAGTGCACCAGATTGAAGCATTTTACTTTACCCCCGGACCCCCCAGAGGATGTAACGTCCACCCCCCAATTCAGACATGTTCATATAATACTGAATACATTTGAAGCCATTTTGACGTATATGACCTACGTCAATAAGTTTCTGTTTTTGTAGTGTATTGTCTTTTGAAGAGATTTTTCATTTATATATAAAATCTCGCCTCGAGCAGCAAATAGTCTAGAGCCGGCCCTGGTGCTAGGCCTCAAGAGCCTTTCTTGTGCTAGCACATAGAAACAAATTGGTGGGGCGCACTTCGCACGCGCCTTAAGGTGTAAGGTGGTGTTGGGGTGGAGCAGGCGGTGTTAGGTGGTGCAGGGTGGTGTTAGGGTGGAGCGGGTGGTGTAAGGTGGTGCAGGGTGGTGTTAGGGTGGTGTTAGGGTGGTGTTAGGGTGGAGCAGGCGGTGTTAGGGTGGAGCAGACTGTGTGGGTGGTGTAGGGTGATGCAGGGTGGTGCGGGTGATGCAGGGTGGTGTTAGGGTGGTGTTAGGGTGGTGTTAGGGTGGTGTAAGGTGAATGGTAGGTGAAATAGGTGGTGTTAGGGTGGAGCGGGTGGAGCACCTGATCTCGTAGCGCAGAGCCTCAGTGAACAGCTGCAGCAGCAGGAAGGCAGCTCTGCAGTCGGAGCCGTAGTTGAACAGGCTGAACACCAACATCTCCATGAAGCAGGTGGAGCGGCTCTGAGGCATCAGGAAGATCAGCTGGGCCAGGTAGAGGGGCTGAGTCTGAAACACAGGTAGATCAGGTGTTACCTGCAGCAGGTAGATCAGGTGTTACCTGCAGCAGGTAGATCAGGTGTTACCTGCAGCAGGTAGATCAGCAGGTAGATCAGGTGTTACCTGCAGCAGGTAGATCAGGGGTTACCTGCAGCAGGTAGATCAGGTGTTACCTGCAGCAGGTAGATCAGGTGTTACCTGCAGCAGGTAGATCAGCAGGTAGAACAGGTGTTACCTGCAGCAGGTAGATCAGGTGTTACCTGCAGCAGGTAGATCAGCAGGTAGATCAGGTGTTACCTGCAGCAGGTAGATCAGGGGTTACCTGCAGCAGGTAGATCAGGTGTTACCTGCAGCAGGTAGATCAGGTGTACCTGCAGCAGGTAGATCAGCAGGTAGAACAGGTGTTACCTGCAGCAGGTAGATCAGGTGTTACCTGCAGCAGGTAGATCAGCAGGTAGCAGCAGGTAGATCAGGTGTTACCTGCAGCAGGTAGATCAGCAGGTAGATCAGGTGTTACCTGCAGCAGGTAGACAGGTGTTACCTGCAGCAGGTAGATCAGGTGTTACCTGCAGCAGGTAGATCAGGTGTTACCTGCAGCAGGTAGATCAGGTGTTACCTGCAGCAGGTAGATCAGGTGTTACCTGCAGCAGGTAGATCAGGTGTTACCTGCAGCAGGTAGATCAGGTGTTACCTGCAGCAGGTAGATCAGGTGTTACCTGCAGCAGGTAGATCAGGTGTTACCTGCAGCAGGTAGAACAGGTGTTACCTGCAGCAGGTAGATCAGGTGTTACCTGCAGCAGGTAGACCAGGTGTTACCTGCAGCAGGTAGACAGGTGTTACCTGCAGCAGGTAGATCAGGTGTTACCTGCAGCAGGTAGACCAGGTTGTTACCTGCAGCAGGTAGAACCAGGTGTTAACCTGCAGCAGGTAGACCCAGGTGTTACCTGCAGCAGGTAGATCAGGTGTTACCTGCAGCAGGTAGACCAGGTGTTACCTGCAGCAGGTAGATCAGGTTGTTACCTGCAGCAGGTAGAACAGGTGTTACCTGCAGCAGGTAGATCAGCAGGTAGATTCAGGTGTTACCTGCAGCAGGTAGATCAGGTGTTACCTGCATCAGGTAGATCAGGTTTTACCTGCAGCAGTAGAACAGGTGTTACCTTCAGCAGTAGATCAGCAGGTAGATCAGGTGTTACCTGCAGCAGGTAGACCAGGTGTTACCTGCAGCAGGTAAGATCAGTGTTACCTGCAGCAGGTAGAACAGGTTTTACCTGCAGCAGGTAGATTCAGCAGGTAGATCATGTGGTTAACCTGCAGCAGGTAGACCAGTGTTTACCTGCACAGGTAGAACAGGTGTTTACCTGCAGGTATATCGCAGGTAGATTCAGCAGGTAGTAGGTGTTACCTGCAGCAGGTAGATCAGCAGGTAGATCAGGTGTTACCTGCAGCAGTAGATCAGCAGGTAGATCAGGTGTTACCTGCAGCAGGTAAGATCAGCAGGTAGATCAGGTGTTACCTGCAGCAGGTAGAACAGGTGCTGGTAGCCTCCAGGTCCCTCTCCCTCCTCTCGCGGCTCAGAGCCTTCAGATCCTTTTACTCCTCTCAACGTCCATCATGTCCGACAGCTGCTCCTTGTTTCTTCCTCGTCAGCTTCTTACAGTGAGACACCACTTCCTGTTCACACAGAGAGACAGGTGAGAGACAACACCTGTTCAGGTACATGAGCAACCTCAATCTGAGCAGCTTTATTTACTGAGTAAGCTTTATTTACCTGAGCAGCTGTTTGTTACCTGTATTTACCTGCAGTATGTACCTCAATACCTGTATTTACCTGCAGTATGTACCTGAGCACCTGTATTTACCTGCAGTGTGTACTCAACACCTGTATTTACCTGCAGTGTGTACCTCAACACCTGTATTTACCTGCAGTGTGGTACCTGAGCACCTGTATTTACCTGCAGTATGTACCTCAACACCTGTATTTACCTGCAGTATGTACCTCAATACCTGTGTTTACCTGCAGTGTGTAACCTGAGCACCTGTATTTACCCGCAGTGTGTACCTGAGCACTGTATTTAACCTGCAGTATGTACCTGAGCACCTGTATTTACCTGCAGTATGTACCTAAGCACCTGTATTTTAACCTGCAGTATGTACCTGAGCACCTGTATTTACCTGCAGTATGTACCTGAGCACCTGTGTTTACCTGCAGTATGTACCTAAGCACCTGTATTTACCTGCAGTGTGTACCTGAGCACCTGTAATTTACCTGCAGTATGTACCTAACACCTTGTTACCTGCAGTATGTACCTAAGCACCTGTATTTACCTGCAGTATGTACCTAAGCACCTGTATTTACCTGCAGTATGTACCTGAGCACCTGTATTTACCTGCAGTATGTACCTGAGCACCTGTATTTACCTGCAGTATGTACCTGAGCACCTGTATTTACCTGCAGTATGTACCTTAGCACCTGTATTTACCTGCAGTGTGTACCTAAGCACCTGTATTTACCTGCAGTATGTACCTGAGCACCTGTATTTACCTGCAGTATGTACCTGAGCACCTGTATTTACCTGCAGTATGTACCTGAGCACCTGTATTTACCTGCAGTATGTACCTGAGCACCTGTATTTACCTGCAGTATGTACCTGAGCACCTGTATTTACCTGCAGTGTGTACCTAAGCACCTGTATTTACCTGCAGTATGTACCTGAGCACCTGTATTTACCTGCAGTATGTACCTAAGCACTTGTATTTACCTGCAGTATGTACCTAAGCACTTGTATTTACCTGCAGTATGTACCTGAGCACCTGTATTACCTGCAGTATATACCTAAGCACTTGTATTTACCCGCAGTATGTACCTAAGCACTGTATTTACCTGCAGTATGTACCTGAGCACCTGTATTTACCTGCAGTATGTACCTGAGCACCTGTATTTACCTGCAGTGTGTACCTAAGCACTTGTATTTACCCGCAGTATGTACCTGAGCACCTGTATTTAACCTGCAGTGTGTACCTGAGCACCTGTATTTACCTGCAGTGTGTACCTAAGCACCTGTATTTACCTGCAGTGTGTACCTGAGCACTGTATTTACCTGCAGTGTGTACCTAAGCACCTGTATTCTTACCTGCAGTAGTGTACCTGAGCACCTGTATTTACCTGCAGTGTGTACCTGAGCACCTGTATTTACCTGCAGCGTGTACCTGAGCACCTGTATTTACCTGCAGCGTGTACCTGAGCACCTGTATTTACCTGCAGTATGTACCTGAGCACCTGTATTTACCTGCAGTATGTAACCTGAGCACCTGTATTTTACCTGCAGTATGTACCTGAGCACCTGTATTTACCTGCAGTATGTACCTAAGCACCTGTATTTACCTGCAGCGTAGCCCTGTTTCGCACCAGCAGGCCGATCTTCAGGTCCATCAGGTGCAGGTCGGCCTCCAGCTGCCGATTGGACCGGATGCTCCTCACCACCCTCCTCCCTCAGACGCAGAAGCTCCGCCTCCTCTCTGATGTCACCGTCCCCCAGGTCCAACAGGTGAAGAAACTTCCTGACCACCGACAGGGGGGGCGTGGTCGAGTGCACTGTGACAGGTGATGGGAGGAGGGGCTTAATAAGTCTGCCAACAAGTGGGCGTGGCTTAATCAGACTGACAGCACGTGAGGGAGGGGCTTAATAAGATTGACAATCGATTAGGGAGGGGCATAATAGGACTGACAACAGGTGGGGGAGGGGCTTAAGGATCTCACCCAGCATCCTGTACTCCCCCCCGCGCCTGGCTGGCCCTGAAGAAGGCCTGGATCTTCACCACAGCGCCCACCTGCACGCACACACACACACACACACACCCCATCAGAGGGGGGGTCTACGACA
>JAMFTG010003056.1:0-19310 GCA_023974075.1 Chaenocephalus aceratus
AATTTAATAATCAATTTTCTCTCTGCTGGTAAAGTAACGTGTTTTTTTTCTATTTTAAGAGGGAACAATAACGTAAGGCTACCGTGGCGGTTTGATTCAGAAGGAGTTTAATGTATAAAATCCCTGATGTTGAGGTGACCAGAATGTTTATTTCCACTGTGAACAACATATTATAAGGGACCCACAATCTATCTTTATGCAAGGGATAATGTGCAATGTGACGGTCTCTATGGGGAAGAGAACACCGGCATCTAGATCCCTCTGCAGGTGGTACTTTAACTATATTTTGATGCTAATACTTTTGTACTTTTACTTGTAACATTTTGAATGCAGGACTTTTTATTGTAACCGAGTATTCCTACACTCTGGTACTTTTGTACTCAAGTACAAGATCTGAAATTCTCCCACCTCTGACAGTAAATCCTGAGTGGTTACCAAAATAAAGGTAACCAAAAAAGGTTATTTTCATTTTACAAATCCTGCACTCAGCTTTGCTTTCTC
Source organism: Chaenocephalus aceratus (assembly GCA_023974075.1). NCBI lineage: Eukaryota > Metazoa > Chordata > Actinopteri > Perciformes > Channichthyidae > Chaenocephalus > Chaenocephalus aceratus. Next base: position 502 of record JAMFTG010003056.1, read on the forward strand.
CAATATCATTGAAATGCAGCCAGATGCGGCTTCTTTTTTCGGTTTTTGCTCCTTTCTTGACTTTTTCCGACGCACTTGCATTTAAATCCGTCTCCCCGTCGCTCTGTGCAGCTGGCCTGTACCACTACACCTGCTGTGCCCCCCACCCTTCTTTCGCATAATGGTATGATCCTAGTGTGTCCTCGCATATGATTGGCCGCATGGTGGCCCAGCTAAATAAAGTCCCGCCCCTGCCTGCAAGGATTCTCAGCAAGAGTAGAAGCGGCTGAAGATTCTGCTCTCCCCAACGGGAGTCTGCTCTTTTAACGGCAGCTCGCGATCGGCGTGTTGGAGACCTCTGAATTAAATGGTCAAGTCACCTCAAGTCAGAAGGCTCGAGTCCAAGTCAAGTCCCGAGTGTTTTGTGATTTTGTCAAGTCGAGTCTCAAGTCATCAAATTGGTGACTCGAGTCTGATTCGAGTCCAAGTCATGTGACTCGAGTCCACACCTCTGATATATACATATGTATACGTATATACATATATATGTATATATATATATATATATATACACATATATATATATATATATACATATATATATATATATGTATATACGTATACATATACATATATATATATATATACATATACATATATATACATATACGTATATATATATATATATATATATATATATATATATGTATATATACATATATATATGTATATATATGTATATATACATATATATATGTATATAATATATACATATAGTAACTTATGTTGTTTTATTGTTAGTACCTGGACACAGGTAGATAATCATACTGTATACATGTGTATACTGCTTCTGCATGCAAGTATTGGGGCACATATATGTATTTAACATGAGGAAAGAATATATTCTCACTTATATTTGACTTACTTCAAATGAGATTATATTGATTATTGTCTGCTTGTGACCTTTCCTTAAGTCTTGCATCTCCTTTCTATAGCTCTTGTTCTTTCTATGCATGTGTTCTCTGTTCAGGCCGACTTGCAAACATGAAGGAGGCAATGTGTAAGAGTGTGAAATAATGTTTAAATCAATGCGAATTACCATGTTGGTGGTTCATGTAGTTTATGAGACTTTTTTCCTGCCCTTCATTTGTGTGCGTCTCTTCTCCAGCTACCTGAAGCTAAATTCAATATTGTCAAGTACAACTGTTAGGAAGGTTTTAATTCACATGCACGCAGGCTTATTGTGTGTTTGCATTACTGGAGGTGTTGAATCACGACATTTTCCTCTGAACATTTCCCTTATTGTGCATTTATATTCCCCCTTTCTTTGCAGATATAGAGAGCCTGAATAAGTCTGTGAACTACTGTATGTGGAGGTGAGATTTTCCCAGATGGTATATTTAACATGGTCAAATACAACTGTTGGAGATTGCATGCAGGCTGATTTTGTATTAATATCTGAAATGTAGCTAACAACATCTCATTAACAGTTCCTGTATTGTTCCTCTCTTTGGAGCAGACATGAAGAGCAACAGCAGCCTGAACCCTCCCTACTTTCAGTTGACTCTGTTTACAGACTTTGGGCCCCTCAGATACCTGTTCTTCATGAGTGAGATAGACCAGCTAGAATCAGAAGAGTCTGATTCCGACACTACAATATAATCATGTGTATCCTCCTCTCTTATGCTTACATTATATTGGAGTCTGTCCTCCACAAAAACAGCCAGTGTTCTATGATATATTTGTGATGTGTTTACTTAAAACAGCGATGGAGTGTATTCATTGATGTGTTATATCAGTCTATCCTGTCATTTGTTTTTTTATTGATCAAGTATGATCAAAAGGGGAGAATGTAGTGGACATTTTTTATTATATCCTTATATGCTTAAACCAAATGCTTCTCATTTCCTGAGATGTGCTGTTTTCTTCTATCTACTCTACTTTGGGTTTATTCCCAAGCGCTTCAAGGCCACAGAGCTGCTTTGGCTACTGGGTTGAGACTCAAACACAGTCACACAAGAACTTCCCTACTCTGAGAACCGTTATGCTATCTACCGCTCAAGGACAGATGTCTAATAACAATGTGAACGTGTGAAGACAGATTTCTGAACTTCCCACTCCTTCTGTATATAAGCTTTGCTACCATATTGTATGGCGCACACTCACGCAGACTATTCTATGCTCTGTGAGACCTGTGTCTATTTTGTATTGTATATTATGTATTTGAAGCTTCAAATAATTAACTAGAAAGACAAGCTCTGTCTGATTCACCATTTATTTGTTTTGATCACTTTGACTTGTTCTCTCCACAGTGTTGGGTCCTAGATTTCCATAACAGTCTGAATGTACGTCTCCATGCTTTGAGGCAACGTGATTTCACGCATGGTATTCCCCCGTCCCCTCCCAGTGGACCAGTGAGGAGAGGGCCAGTCCTCATTACAGGAGGCTGCTGGGGACCGTATGACAGTCTTGACCGGGGTCTTGAGAGGCTTCTGACTACCGGAGGCTGCTGGAGACTGCATGACAGTCTTGACCGGGGTCTTGAGGCGTCTGACTACCGGAGGCTGCTGGACACCGCATGACAGTCTTGACCGGAGTCTGACTACAGGAGTCTGCTGTGTTTATGCCGGAGGTACTTGAGATTGCCAAGCACTTAAATCGTATACATTCTTCCTCTTCCTCAAGCACAGCAGCAGTGGCACACTGCTGCCTGGGTTTTAGCCCATTTTTCAGCCTGGAGCGCAGGGTCTTCACCTCATCAATGAGGGCATCCTTCTGATCCCTCAATGCCACATTTTCCAGCATCACCTGCCTGCAGTCCTCTTCGTCACACTCAGTATGTGAGGAGAAGGGTGGAGGGTGCACCGGGTATTCCTCCTCATTGTCTATATCCAATGATGTAGCCATTCCAATGATGTGATTAGTCTGTCTGAGGTCATGGAGCAATTGCAGGACCACACTATGCTTCAGCCTTGCCAGGACCTGATGTGCTTCATCTCGGGATAACTCAGGGTGGCCATGAGTGACATGACGGTGCAGTTTCTTCCCAGCATACGAACACCCTGTGATGGGACAGGGTTTGGTCCGAAAATGTATTTGGCCACTGGCCATTTTAAGAATGATGCCTCTTTCCTCCAAGTTCTGCACTGCATGTTTGTGCTTAAGGTGCTTGTTACATTACATTACATGACATTGCATTTAGCTGACGCTTTTATCCAAAGCGACTTACAATAAGTACATTCGACCAGGAAGACACAATATTGAGGAAAACAGAATCATATAATTACATCAGGTTTCATAGAGCCAATCAGTTCAAGTGCTACTCAACTGGCTTTAGATAAGCCAGTCCTTTATTAGTATATAAGTGCTTTGTTAGTAGTTCTTTGTTAGTCATTCTATCGCTCTAAGTGGAGTCGAAAGAGATGAGTTTTCAGTCTGTGCCGGAAGGTGTGTAAGCTTTCTGCCGTCCTGATGTCAATGGGGAGCTCATTCCACCATTTAGGAGCCAGGATAGCAAACCCACGTGTTGTTGCTGATGGGAACTTGGGTCCCCCTCGCAGTGAGGGTGCAGCGAGTCGTTTGGCTGATGCAGAGCGAAGTGCACGCGCTGGGGTGTACGGTTTAACCATGTCCTGGATCTAGGAAGGGCCAGATCCATTCGCAGCATGGTACGCAAGTACCAGAGTCTTGAAGTGAATTCTAGCAGTTACTGGAAGCCAGTGGAGGGAGCGGAGGAGCGGCGTGGAGTGGGAAAATGTAGGAAGGTTGCATTCTGGATGAGCTGCAGAGGTCGGATGGCACATGCAGGTAGACCAGCCAGGAGGGAGTTGCAGTAGTATAGGCGTGAGATGACGAGAGCCTGGACCAGAACCTGCGTTGCTTTCTGGGTCAGCTGGGGGCGTATCTTCCTGATGTTGAAAAGCGTGTATCTGCAGCAGCGGGTTGTAGCAGCGATATTTGCAGTGAAGGACAGGTTGTTATCCAGGATCACACCCATATTCCTTGCAGTCTGGGTCGGGGAGACAACAGAGGGGCCGATGTTGATAGTTAGGTCAAGAGAGGGACAATCTTTTCCCGGAAGGAAAAGCACTTCAGTTTTGTCAAGGTTGAGCTTGAGATGATGAGCGGACATCCACTGAGAGATGTCAGCTAAACAAGAAGAGATGCGTGTGACCACCTGGGTCTCTGAGCGGGGAAAGGACAGAATTAGTTGGGTGTCGTCAGCGTAGCAGTGGTATGAAAAACAATGCGGGCTAATGACAGATCCGAGCGAGTTTGTGTACAGGGAGAAGAGGAGGGGACCAAGAACAGAGCCCTGAGGGACCCCTGTAGTTAATTGACAAGGGTCAGACTCGGACCCTCTCCAAGTTACCCTGTAGGTGCGGTCTTTGAGGTATGAGGTGAGGAGGGAAAGTGCAGAGCCTGAAACTCCAAGTTCTTGGAGAGTGTGAAGGAGGATCTGATGGTTCACCGTGTCGAATGCAGCAGACAGGTCCAACAGGATGATGACAGAGGAGAGGGAGGCTGCTTTAGCAGTGTGCAGTTCCTCAGAGACAGCAAGGAGGACAGTTGCTGTGGAGTGACCTGCCTTGAAACCAGACTGGTGCGGATCCAGAAGGTTGTTCTGATGGAGATAACAGGAGAGTTGTTTAAAGACAGCGCGTTCAAGTGTTTTAGACGGGGACGGGAGGAGAGAGACAGGCCTGTAGTTTATAACATCAGACGGGTTGAGAGTGGGTTTCTTTAGGAGAGGGTTTACTCTTGCCTCCTTGAGACTGTTTGGAAAGTGACCAGAAGTTAGAGAAGTGTTGATGAAATGGGTGAGAAACGTTAGAATATCAGGAGCGATAGTCTGAAGGAGGTTTGAAGGGATAGGGTCCAGAGGACAGGTGGTAGGGCGGGCAGAGGTAATGAGGGTAAGAACCTCACTTGGCGAGAGAGGGGAAAAGGAGGTTAGTGTGCGGGTGAAAGGAGGGTCTGGTGACCCAGTGGTGAGTAGAGGTGAGTCAGAAAAAGACGAGCGAATATCGTCAACCTTTTTTTCAAAGTAGTTAACAAAGTCGCTTGACAGAAGGGAGGAGGGGGGAGGGGCTTTGGGGGGGTCCAAGAGGGTGGAGAAGACGGAAAATATTTTTTTAGGATTGGAATAGGAAGATTGGATCTTATCTTGAAAGAAAGTGCTTTTTGCCGGAGAGATGGAAGCAGAGAAAGAGGAGAGGAGAGCCTGATAGGTTAGGAGGTTGTCGCAATGTTTGGATTTCCACCGTTTCCGCTCTGCTGCCCGAAGGACGGTTCTATTAGCACGCAGTGTGTCATTTAGCCAGGGAGCAGGAGGGGACTGACGAGCCTGCCGAGATGTGAGAGGACAGAGAGAGTCCAGAGAGGATGAGAGAGTAGAGAGGAGAGTTTCTGCAGCAGAATTTGGAGGCAGGAGTTGGAAGGAGTCAGAGGAAGGGAGGGCTGAGAGCATCGAGGAGGCAAAGGTATAGGGGGAGAGGGAACGGAGGTTACGGTGGACAAGTGCAGGATGCGAAGAGATTAGTTTGTTATGTTTGGAAAGGGGTAGAGAGAATGAAATGAAGAAGTGATGGGATGTGTGGAGCGGGTTTACAGAGAGGTTATAAGTAGCGCAGTTCCTTGAGAATATGAGATCAAGGACATTGCCAGCTTTATGAGTTGGTGGGGACGGAGACAGTGAGAAAGCAAAGGCGGTTAACAGAGATGTTAGTTCGTCTATCTTCCCCGTCTGGAGGTTGAAGTCTCCGAGAAGTACAGCCGGAGGGCTGATTTCAGGGATGTGTGAGAGGAGATGATCTAATTCCTCCAAGAAGTCCCCCAAGGCGCCTGGTGGACGGTAGAGAACAACAATGGTTAATTGTATAGGATGGGTCACTGTGACGGCATGGAATTCAGAGGTGGAAGGAGTGAAGTTAGGTAGCTTGAAGAGGGAGAAGCTCCATGTGGGAGAGAGCAGGAGACCAGTGCCACCTCCTCTGCCAGTGGGTCTGGGTGTATGGGAGAAGGAGTATGCTGCGGAGAGAGCTGCTGGGGTGGATGTGTTGAATGGAGTAATCCAGGTCTCAGTGAGAGCAAGGAAATCCAGGGTCTGCAGTGAGGCGTAGCCAGAGATGAAGTCAGCCTTAGGAACAGCTGACTGGCAGTTCCACAGGCCGCCTGAAACTAGATGCTGGATCTCAGAGGAGCACGTGGGATAGACGAGAGCGGGCCGGTTATAGCGATTATGAGATACACGAGGCCAGTGATAATTGCAAGAAGACACATGAACAGGAATGGAGAAAATACACATGATTATAGGATGAGGGGCTAGAAAGCTAAACAAATAAAAAATAAAACACCAGCGATACTTAGCTCAATCAGACTAGGATTTGCCTCCTCTTTGCCACCCTCGTGACTCCCGCAGGACTCTAATGTCTTTGTCAGTCTTACTCCCGCAGGACTCTAATGTCTTTGTCAGTCTTCGGCTGTCTGACGCTGAAGCTGACGCTCGAAGAAAAAGCTGCCTAAATGGACACCTGATTGCTGAGTTCTCACAGCTGTGGTGCCACGCCCCTCTAATTAGTTAACTCTCTACAGCTGATGGGCGACAGCTGAGAGGGCGTGCCTATTTAAATGCAGCCCAGACAGAAACTGAAGGCAGTGAGAGTTTCACGTGGTCAGATCTGAGATTTAAATTCTCTCAAAAGTGCCGTTTTAGCTACAATAACTACAGAACAATTATACAGAGTAGAATAACTGAAATAGAGAAGTCTAATTAAACAAGATTATTACTTACAGTGGTTACTGCGTCCAAAAGAGATGTCGCAGCCAGGTCAAAGAGCACACTTGTTCAAAGCCAGATAGAAGAGTCTGCACACCGGGCATACTGAAACAGACACAGTTAATTGTATTTAAATTATGTTGTGTGTCTCCGTTTATATGCGTTAGCGTAACCGGTAATTGCAAAAAAAGATCGATGCTTCAATGCCTGGTACACGGACCAAGGGAGGACTTGGGTTACCACTTGGCTAAATAGTCCCACCTCCGCACCAACGCGGGGCTGGTGATGGCAACATTGGGTCTGATGCATCAATTCATGGTGCCCCGACCACGAGAGGGTTTGGGGTGCCCCGGAACCAGGCGGTACCCCAGCAGGAAACACGTTTTATGGTCAAAGGAGGAAAGAGTGATATAACCGGGGTAAAGCAAAGAAAGGGTCCGAAAATAGTGACTTGTAACCCGGGTAGAGAGTATGTCATCTCTCGGTCCTATCCTCCAGACAACATGGTAACGTGGTGACAACAGTACCTCCGGGCGCTCCATTCCGCTCCGGCATTCGCCGCAGCGGGGGGAGGAGGCATGTACCCGGAGGGCGCACGGTGGACGGCCAGGGCGAGGCTGCCACACCGCGCTGGAGTCAGAGATCCGAGTGTTGGAGCCGGGTCCCGGTGAAACGCAGGACGGAGCACCCGGCAGGAGTCTCCAGCAGATCCCCCCGCGCGGTTCCCTCGTCCCTCGGATGAGGCGGAGAGGTGGGTGTTTTTCATCTGCTGGCGGACTGCCGGGGAGAACGCGCTGCTCGGGAGCCAGGCTCAGAGTGAGTGGCAGTGGGTGCCCGCGCACCTGCCTTTTACAGCGGGAGCACAAGCTGGTCTCGGGGAGAGAGAGAAGAGAGGAGCGGAGGCTGCCGAAACAGCCAGGGCCCTCCCCTCAAACACACCCCTCAATTTTGACAAGACAAACAGCAAGAAGAGTCCCCTTTCGACTCCCCTTGCATTCCTCCAGAGACCAGTTTGGACTTAAAGTTAAGAACCAGGCTGGGGGGGTCTCCAGGCATCAGCTATATCCGAGACATAGTGCACTTAGAGAGGGTATTTTCATCCAGGGTATCGGACAGCCATTTTTGTTTATTGTGTAGTGGACTGGCTGTCAGCACATCATAAAGTATTATTAGAAGCAGTGTCAGCTAGAAAATGGTCTGTCAATCCTTTCCGTGTCCGGGCTGGGTGAGGTTGCTCGTATTGAGTCAAATTAAACCGCAGGCTCCACTCCTGGTGGTGAGCTTCTGTCAATTCCCCCACGCAGCACACCCTCCCGGCCATCAGAGTCAAACCCCGCAGTTTGGAGGAACCGACCGCCAGAGCACTGGCATGAGGCCGGGCCAGCGGAGGCCCTCCGATGGCGGGTCGCGTTTTTCATTCGATCAGTGAAAAATCAGGAAAATACTCCGTTATATGTTGGGAGAACCAGAGAAAAGGGGTGAAAATGGAGAAATTGTATCCCAAAATAATGTCTATTAAGGCGGATAGAGTCCCCTGACAACTCTCCTTACATTCCTCCAGAGTCAGGAAATAATCTGTTATATTTTGGGAAAACCAGAGGAAAGGGGTGAAAATTGGAGAAATTGTATGCCAAAATAGTGTCTCATAATTTCCTGACAACTCCCCTTGAATTCCTCCAGAGACCAGTTCAAAAACTTAAAGTTTGGTAAGAACCATGATTGGGTTCCTTTTTCTAAGTGCTCTCAAAAACCGGGTTTCCGATTTCGTGCAGATGGTAGCTTGGAAAAGATTAATGCATTTGTTTTGACGGAGGAAGGGAGGTCTCGATTCCCCTCTCCGTTGTAAAGTGCAACAGGGGAGTGAAATAGGGTCCGGGGCTAACCCTAACCCGAAGCGCCGAAGACTTGCGCTTTTTTGAGCCCCTCCTCCGTTGGCACTTAGCCGTTTTTTTCGAGAATTTAGAAATTCATGAAATAGACTGGGAAAATCACCTATTTGTAGCCCCTCACAGAGGCCCAAACGACGGACTAAGCAGCTCCAGCATCTCTCCCTGACATGCGCACTTCCATAACATTGCACACCGTGAGAACCCGGGCCCCCAGACTTAAGAACTCCCCCACGGACTAAACCCAGATGTTCACAACCTACAGAACCTCATGCCCCTGGTAATCTTAAAGGGGGGTGGATTTTGCGGTGCTTTACCGTCCGCCCATCGGCATCCATATTCGGCCTTATTCACAGCCCCATCCACCCTCCTGTGGAGGATGTTCTCATGGCCCTGGTAATACTTAAAGGTGGTGGATTTTGTGGTGATTTACTGTCCGCACACCAGCATCAATATTCGGCCTTATTCCCAGCATCACCTGCCCTGCTGGAGGTTCACAGTTTAACTTTTTTTTTTACCCTCCTCTGCCTTACACATCCTCCCACACCTGAGCACTCCTCACTCGGACTAAACCCCTCCATGCACACCCAGACTGCACCAAGAGAACAGGCTGCTTCACAGCACTTTGCAAGCCAGGAAAAGTGATTGAATCGTGGGTATACATGTTTTAAATAGTCTGATACCTCCAGGGCGCATCACCACATTTTACAAGCCAGGGAAGGTGCCTGAATCCTGGGTAAACATTGTTTAATTGTTTAAGTGTTTTTAAATGTGTGAAAACAGTGTTTTGTCACTTTCAAAACTCTCCCGTCATTGACCGGATAAATTGGGTCGATGTTGTATTCAATCTGACAGTTAATATTCCAGTGAGATGAAGTATGTACAATGACCGGAGTGATCCCATGTTAATTTTGTCCCAATACCGGAGCATTCCCTAAGCCTGGTTTCTCTGTTGCCCTCTGGTACGCATCTGCCAGGGCAGCCCTCTTTTGCTCCACACTGGTTGCTCCCCTCTATTTACCATAGCTGCAAGCCAGCAAGTAGGTAAATGAATACAACTCCACTTCAAATGGATCATCTGCTGGGTCCATATTTGGTCGGTTCATTCTGTCAGGGTTGGGGAAAAATAGGACCCAAATGCAGATTGAGGAGGGAAGCGGGTTTCAAAATGAAACAAAAGGCGAGCTTTATTTACAAACGCTGAAAAACATGAATCCATGAACAGGTAATGTAGCACGAGGTAGCATCCAAACAAAAGGTGACTGTGACCAACATGAAGGGAGACATGAAAGACAAACACTGAACTGACAGGGGAACACAGGAAGAGACAAGACTAAATACAGGGAGGGGTAATCACGAGACGAGAAACAGCCGGGCAGGGGAGGCAGAAACACAAGGGCAACAGGTGAACACAATTAGACAATCAGACACACCAGGGAAACTAACGACAGGGAGGAAAACACAGGGAGAAAAGAACAGCAAAACAAAACCCATTACCAGACACAAAACTAAAACCGTGACATGACATAAGAATCGTGACAAGCCCGCCGCATGGTTTGGACAGCTCTGAGCACGGACCACTGGGTGGTCTCAACCATGACCCAGGGTTACCGGCTTCAGTTTGCTCGGACTTTCCCCTATGGCGAGATCAGCGACGGTTTCGTCAGTGACGGACCCGCGGCACACAGAGGTGTTACGGGTGGAGGTTTCCACCCTCCTAGCGAAAGGTGCAGTCAGGGAGGTGTTGCCAGGGGATCGGTGGGCTGAGTTCTATTCCCGCTATTTCCTCGTCCCCAAAAAGGATGGGAGACTAAGACCAATCCTGGTCCTCAGTGGCCTCAACCGGTTTCTCCGGCCCCTGAAGTTAAATATTTGACAATTCCCAGGGTGAGGCAGGCAATCCAGGCAGGCGATAGGTTTTCCACCATAGACCTCAGGGACGCCTACTTTCAGATTCCCATCTGGGAGGGTCACAGGCGGTTCCTACGGTTCTGCAAGGACAAGTTCTTCGAATTATGTGTCCTCCCCTTTGGGATCTCGCTGGCCCCTCGCACCTTCACCAGGTGCATGGACGCGGTCCTTGGGCCTGCGGCGATAAGGCTTCATCCGCTCCCTTTGGGGAGTTGGTTTTGCGTGCTAGCCAGCGCTATATATTGTCTATGGGTTCCCAACAGGTAACCCGGCTGTGAGTGGCCTGTGTGGGGGTGCCACTTGAACCTGTCAGTTGGCCTCCGTCCAGCAGGCTAGCTTGAGCGGCTCCTTAAACCCCTGTGATCACTGGCCTTAGCGTCTTGCGGGGCCAGTGAAGCTCTAGGTAGCGTCTTGCGCCTAAGCTTACAGAGGCCGAAGGCTGTCCTGCCGGCTCAGGTTTTTTTTAAATACTGTACATTTGTATATATTTCGTTTTTAGCACGGGCTTGGGCCTATCGGGTTGTGTATGTGGTTGGAGCACTGGTGATGGTCTTCTGCCAGCCAGAGGTGAGCTGTTGAAAAGTGCATTGTATCTGGAGTAGGCCAGCTGTTAGTGAAAATCCCTGAAAGTTGTCTTGTTAATCAAATTAATAAAACTGGGACAACAGAAGCAATTTCCATATGTCATTTCGTGGAAGGTAATATATTTTTGAAAATAAACATTTTGACCCAAGACCACAAGAAAAACTGTCAGTTTGGTCCTAAAAGTGAATGTCAGGTTTCAGGCCCCCTTTTTGTGATATTATATTTGGTTATTTAGTGTTTATTCTACTTCTATCATAGATACATTAAAAATGTTAATGTAAAACACTTTATTTTCAAAACAGCACATTCATACTAAACTTGCATGGAAAGTGACCAATCTTACTAACATTTGACAAAATATGTTCTTGCAAAAATAGTTCACCAAGGCAAACGTGTTGGACAAAAAACTGCCGATCTTTGTAATTTACTGTACGTACTGTATAACATTAAAGTTAAGGCAGGGGGCCAAACATCCCATAATCCTCAGCTGCACTGATAATTAGCTAATGTTAGCATGCTTCAAGGTTAAACTAAGATGTTCCAAATGGCTAACAATAGCATTTCATTTAAGTGAAGGTGAAAAAGCAGGGACTCACATGGCTGTAGACTGTTGTTTATTGAATGTATTACATCATCATTACATTTTCATTATAGTAACAAAGGGTGAATGATTCACAGCAAAATATTAAAACACAATAACAACAGTAAGTGGTGTAACATCACAATGCCTAACATACAGTACACCTGAATTCCTGTCAAATCTACTTTTTATGAGGATATGTTCAAATAAAATACATTTTAATATTGACCTTAAATATGCATGAAGAGGCAGCACATAATATGTGCTTTAACTTTAAATCTATGACATTTAACAGAATAGTGATATTTTAACATTTGAGGGACATTCAAGCCAAATCAAGTTACATCAAGCATATACAATATTGGTGTTGTGCTTTATGTTGATCTCTATCTAATCATGTATCCCTTTAAATAATTATGATAGGAAACACAATCTAACATGGTCAACATATTCCTTTTATATTTCAGCAGCAGGACCCTTCTTCAGAAATCTTAACGCGACTCCTTTGATTTGAGGCAGACCCAGGCCATACACGATAGGGTTATTGAGGGGGGGAATGATCAGATAAGCTAAAGACAAAATAACTGCGATGCTTGGATTCAGTTGACCAGCCTCTAATCGAGTCAAAGACAGCTCACAGAAGAGAGAGATGGAGTAGGTCAAAAAGGAGATGATGTGAGGCAGGCAGGTTTGTAACGCCTTTCCTCTGAATTCAGACGATCTCCTGCTGCAGACCAGCAGAATCCGTAGATATGTGTACAGTACAAAGAATAGGGGGATGAAGATGGCCGTCACCACGATAAACCGTCCAGCTATGTTGTTCAGAGTGGTGTCCACACAGGAGAGCTGCACCATAGGCCAGTTAGAGCAGAAAATCCGGTTCAGTTTATTTCCACACAGCGGTAATTTAACAGTAAGATAGACTAAGAAGCCAACAGTAAACACTGGGTATAAAACAGCAACAAGCACAAGAACCTGCACCCATTTGAAGGTCATTTTACTGTGGTAGTGTAAGGGCTGACAGATAGCAATGAACCTATCGTAGGCCATGATGGTGAGGATGCTCAGCTCATAGGAAGCATAGGTGTAAATAACATACACCTGAATAAAGCATAATGGACGTGAGACCAAATGAGAGTCAGAGAGGATGTCCTGCAGGAACCTGGGGAAGAATCCAGCTGAGCCATACAGAGAGTTTACACACAGACAGCTGATGAACATATACATGGGCTGATGCAGAGACTTCTCCAGGAACACTGCCAGAATAATGACCATGTTAGCAGAGACTATAGTCACATAGATGAACAGACACAAGATGAAGAACAGATATCTGAGGGGCCCAAAGTCTGCAAACAGAGTCAACTGAAAGTAGGGAGGGTTCAGGCTGCTGTTGCTCTTCATGTCTGCTCCAAAGAGAGGAACAATATTGGAACTGTTAATGAGATGTTGTTAGCTACATTTCAGATATTAATACAAAATCAGCCTGCATGCAATCTCCAACAGTTGTATGTGACCATGTTAAATATACCATCTGGGAAAATCTCACCTCCACATACAGTAGTTCACAGACTTATTCAGGCTCTCTATATCTGCGAAGAAAGGGGGAATATAAATGCACAATAAGGGAAATGTTCAGAGGAAAATGTCGTGATTCAACACCTCCAGTAATGCAAACACACAATAAGCCTGCGTGCATGTGAATTAAAACCTTCCTAACAGTTGTACTTGACAATATTGAATTTAGCTTCAGGTAGCTGGAGAAGAGACGCACACAAATGAAGGGCAGGAAAAAAGTCTCATAAACTACATGAACCACCAACATGGTAATTCGCATTGATTTAAACATTATTTCACACTCTTACACATTGCCTCCTTCATGTTTGCAAGTCGGCCTGAACAGAGAACACATGCATAGAAAGAACAAGAGCTATAGAAAGGAGATGCAAGACTTAAGGAAAGGTCACAAGCAGACAATAATCAATATAATCTCATTTGAAGTAAGTCAAATATAAGTGAGAATATATTCTTTCCTCATGTTAAATACATATATGTGCCCCAATACTTGCATGCAGAAGCAGTATACACATGTATACAGTATGATTATCTACCTGTGTCCAGGTAATAACAATAAAACAACATAAGTTACTCAATATTCATATATTAATATTAATACAAAATCAGCCTGCATGCTTGCATGCATGTGAATTGTAAAATCTCCTAGGGTTGTACGTGACAATATTGTGCTGGGAATATCTCACCTCCACATACACTACATGCAGCAAAGGTCTGGCCTGTCTCAGTTATTCAAACAGGAGTTCACAGACTTACTCAGGCTTTCTGTCTCTGGATAAAAGGAGGGAATATAACTGCAACATGTCCTAATTCAACACGTACAATACTAAACACCACAATAACCTGCGTGCATGTGAACGGGAAACGTTCACAGTTGGACCTGACAATAGTAAATATACATTCCAAGTAACCAAATAAGTGATGTACACAAACTAAGACCTTCTCATAAACTACATGCACCACAATCCTGGCATCTCTCACTTATTGAAACAGTATTTCACTCAGATTTAAAATGTTTGTGTGTGCACCTGAAGCAAAAAGAGAGGTGCATTCAAGGACCAACCGGTAAAGGAAGGAGAGGAAGACCTGAACAAAAGGTTAAACGTGCCCCAGCCAGCATATAGCATCATCACATTGAAGGATAATGAAAGTGAGAATAATCCATAGCATATACATTATGTTAATCAATGCTTGCAAAAGCTTGCATAAGAATAACATATTCAATGAATTCAACACTCTCAGTACATCAGTAAATATAAATACACGCATACAGAATAATTATTGACTTACTGGTTCCATGCCTGAAAGTGTAGGAACATGTGTTATACTTGTGTTCAGATCAGCACGATAACCTTGAAAGCATTCAATATAATGAGGACAACTATTAAAGACAATAGTTAGACAACTGAAACAACCATCAACAATTACGTTTTAAGATGCAATGTGGGTACTAACAATAAAACAGTGTATGTGACTGAGCTTGTGAGTGAGAGCTTTGACATGATGAGAGGAAGCCCCCCCGACTGTAATGATCCACTCTGAAGAAGCTGCACACTTGTGTCTGCTGCTAGGATGCAAACGTTGCATCATGTTACTGAGAGGCAAACATATGTGTGTGTGCGTGGGTGTGTGTGTGTGGGTGTGTGTGTGTGTGTGTGTGTGTGTGCTTGTGTGTGGGTGTGTGTGTGTGTGGGGTGTGTGTGTGTGTGTGCGTGTGTGTGTGTGTGTGTGTGTGCCTCTCAGTAATATGATGCAATGTATTCAGATGACAGCCGTGTCCACAGAATAATTGGTCCGAGGCGGTCAACAAAAAAGGTTTCTCCTTAGTCCTCTGAGGAGGAAACTTTGGCCTGTTAGCAAACACATTAACAACAACTTTATAAGATAATTTAATATAAGAAACGGTTAAATACAGAGTGATACAAAATAATATGATGTAACACGTTATAATAATTAACACAAATATTAATAACGTGGGACTTAATGATGTTTTATGTAATCCACTCAAACACACACACACACACACACACACAGTTTTCATCACTTTAGGTAAACAAACCCCTCAAAAGTTAGCATTACATAACTCTTCATGAACATATTCAAACATGACATGTCAGAACACGTGTAATGTAAAAGATAACTGTGTTAATGTCCGTAATGAGGTGGGGGGGTTTCATGGTGATATATGTTAGTTTATTGTTTACCCTATTCTCATGTAGTGTGTACTACATGTCTGAGTTTTACAATCCACCTCTCCCCTCAGAAGTCTCCACTTCAGAGTCCCTTACTGTGCATCCTTCCTCTGCACATTGTGAGGCTTCTTACACACAGACGGCCTATCATTGAAAAGATTACAATATAATATACCGGTCACATCCTCATGATGCTGATGGCAAACACTCTACCGATGCAATATGGAACGTTCTAAATGCCTCATAACAGCCTTCATAAAGATCTCATTTGCATCAGAATCAGAAGTCCTTTATTCGTCACGCATCGTGGAAATGTTCATGAACAGCAGATCGTGCAGGTAAGGTCAAGAGAAAAATAAAATAATGGCTAAGTATGCACACGTTATTAATAACACAATAGGTCAAAAACAATATAACAGACATGTACGCCATGTTAGTCAAAGTAGCAGTAGGAAGGTATATTGCACAAAGTATTGTATATTTTTAATTGGAGGATAAAAACCTCTTTATTGGTCACAAATACATTTAAAAAGGACACACAGTGAAATGTGGTCTCTGCTTGTAACCCATCCTAGTATAGCTATTGAGTGGGCCCTCTCCCAGCAGTAGCAGTCCACACTCCATTTTAGATCTGTGCGGGGACTTGAACCGACAACCCTACGGCAGTCATTACACATCAGAAGTCTGGTAGCTCTGTGTACAAATGTGCAAAATAATCTGAGAGTTGTCTGAAGATAAAAAAAAGTAAACTGTTGATGTATGCCACTGTGGTGCTGTTGTCGCTCCTGACCAGTACAGATGCCCACTGCCCCACAGCCCCCCTCTCCCTCCTCACCAGTCCTGTGTTGCCCCAGCAAGCACAGACGATGAAAAGGAGCCAGTCATGTCCAAGAGATAAAACTTAATGAAGGGGCCTGGCGTTGACCAAGACGCCGCTGTGCATATGTCCTCCACACTCACGCCGTTAAATAAGGCTGTTGACACAGCCATGGCTTGTGTAGAGTGTGGACGGACCCCTGTGGGGAAGGCCTCTCCCCGCCTGTCCGTAGGCATGTGCAATGCACTCGCAGAGACACCCTGCCAGGCGTTTCTTGGACAGAGCAGACACACAAACAGCTGTTCTGTGTGTCTAAGGGCAGCCACGTAACATGCCAGCTTCAATAACAGCGACTTAAATAAAAACACAAAGCTAAATTGAACTAATTTACAAGATGTGCCAAAATCAGGGCTGAAATATAGATTTCACCTCTAGCCAGGTGGAAGGAGGAAAAGTGTTTTAAATAGGAGGAAAGTGTGCATCGATGCTCACATGTGTGTTCATGCAGCTCCTAAATAATGAGCGCATCACCCAACATGAGCACAGTGCATTAACAGTAGAAAATACGATAAATAAAGGCAAATCTATGTATTTAAATTACGGGGAGGCTCCACACCAGGCACAGGTACATTCCTACATCCCCACAATAGTGACACTGATGGTTTAAAGTCGTTTCAGTGGGGAAAAGAGTGCTAAAAGTCGGATACAATCAGCTAGAAGTCTGACAACAGTGTGGTAACAGGCTGATTGTTTCAGAGACCCATAGTAATGATACAATACACCATTTACATCTAAAAGTATTGATTACAATTCATTTTTAGGGGGAAAAGTGCAGATGAGGTATTTTGGGCAAAACCCTGTATATATCTATATATAGGCATATGCCCTTGAAAACTGTGCAGTATATAGCTGGCTGCTAAATCCTCAGAACTGTTACAGGATGTGTATTTTGTAAATTGTATAACTTTTTATTTTATTATATTTTTTATCATTTAACTTTTTTTTTATTTTAAAACTTTGTTTTGCATGTAACGTAACATGAAGCTATCTGTGTCTCTTTTCTGCTGTAATAACGCAAATGTCCCCTCTGTGGGACTAATAAAGATTTTCTGATTCTGAATTACGATGCTCAACAGCTCGCTTAACAGAACGTTGACGCTGGTATCAGTTTGGTTTCCCACCAATCACAGGAGTATTGTGTATCAAATCAATAAAGTTTTATTTATATAGCACATTTTTAAACGATTTTTCGTCGAGCCAAAGTGCTGTACATACAATAAAAATACTTTACAATAAAGACACTTTACAACAAATACAACAGCACAGTTTGTGCATAGTAATCAGTATGAGAAAACGACACCCTCTGTTCTTAGACCAGTGGTGGCGCTAGGGGGTGGCTACTTGGACTCAAGCTTCGGATGTTTTCTGAAACCCCCTGATGTTTCACTTAAAAAAAAAAATAAAAAATGGTTGAAAACGTCTCGGGCTGAGAGGCAGCCGCTGCGGGATATTAGTCTGCGAACTGCGTAGCCTTCCCTGCCCTGAGAAGAAGTGATCCTTCCTAGTGCCTGACGAGTTTTAAGCTAATAGCTTGTAAAGTTATGGATATTAGAAAGTTATTTTCAATCGAAGCAGGCTCCACAAGCTGCAGCAGCAGCAGCAGTATCAGCAGCTGACAACAATGTCATCACCAGCAGTGAAGAAATGGATGATGTTTCAGGTTTGTGAATCTAATGGTGATATCTGCGCTCTGGCTGACTGATTAGATAAAGAAGGTGAAAAAGAGTGATGTCACGGTAATGTTATAGCTAGTAAACATGGAGTAACCACACTAAGTATACCCTTATATGTTAGTATGTATACAGAACATGACTACAAATTATCCTAAGATGTAACGTTAACCCTTCATACCTCAGTCTACTTTTAAGACACTAAAATAACGTATTCCAATTTTTATTTTGTTTTCGCTCGTGGAATTATACCGGCTCTCGTTTCAGTACACATAACAACAGAACTGACAGGCAACCCTCTGAATCAGACTCCGATTGGCTGTGACTGCATCCACTCAGTGTCCAATTCAGAAACGTGACTCTTACACTCTTTACGTCACAAACAAAGTTGGTGGATGAGAATAGATCTATAAAACTATAAGCAATGCGCCAGATTCAAGGTGAGACTATCCGTATCCTTTAAAGCTCTAGGCACATTCATTTCACCGAAATAAGTAACGACTGTATTTGAGTGAGGCATTAGTTTGCTTCATTAAAGGGTGTTAATGAATAATGCTGCGAATATTCGCTTTGCTCTAATCGCTCGAGTTTCACCGCGCTTGCCAGCTGTGTTTAATCACATCATTCAAACAGACGCGCTGGCCTCGGGAGCTACAACTACAACAAAATGAACATATTTTACTGTGATTAAATTGTAATACACGTTTCTAAATGATGCCGAAGTAACAACATACTGATACCGGTTAGTGAAAACCATGAATTAATGCTTTGACAAGTCT
>JAMFTG010003057.1:0-5000 GCA_023974075.1 Chaenocephalus aceratus
TGTGATTTGTGATTTTGTGCCGGTTGACACGGCGCTCTCTGTAGACATGAAACCCGTATTTAAAGAACAAAACAAAGTGGCGGTAATTAACACAAACATGGTGGTCTAATCGATAGTGAGGTGGGCTGAAGATCGGAAGGTTGTGAGTTCAAATCCCGACAGGAACACCACCAGTGTGCCCTTAAGGTGCAGTTACTCCGGGAGAATGTCCCTGTAATCGGTAATAAGTTGCTTTGGATAAAAGTGTCAGCTAAATGTAATGAGAGCCTGTACACTCAGAGGGAAGCTTAAACTGTTACGGAAGAGAATTATGCCCCTTTCACACCAGCGCCTTTTCAGCTCCGGCTCGGAGCTAGAGCCTGAAAAGCGCCGGGTTTTCCAGTTCACACCGCAGCGGCGCCGGCTCTTAGCTCCGGAATCCGCTTCATTTCCAGCTCCAAAAAATTGTCGGTCCAGAGGCAAGAGCTTTGGAGCTAAGAGGCGACGTCGCTTACGTCTCTCTTACGTCGAGGCGTGCAGGAAACTAAACCCACCTCCCATGGGTCGACTGTTATGCCTGCCGACAAGCAGTAGTGCCTATAAACACACTTTATAAAGTCAGGCAACACTAACCAGGCTTCGTGTGGTTCTGTTTATTTGTGCCTTACTTTGACCATCCGTTCACTGTTATCGATCATTGTGGAGAGAGGCAGACGTGTTGTTTTGTATTATTGCAGCTATCGGATGCAAGTAGTCAGTTTAGCTTCGGTTGCTATGCCAACATCACCCGTTTTATACCAAAGAAACTTTCATAACAGCGTTGTGATACCAAACAGTGTCAATTCAGACTGACACACATTCACTGAGGCTAAGGGGAACTGGGGATATGCATCAGCTGCTTGTGTGAGTCGGACAGTGAATACTTTAGAGCGGGCCGCTGCAGTGTGAGCTAACCGGGAGCTAACGGGAGAATAAACTCCCGTGGAGAGCAGCCAGCACGGCAGCGGCCGGTAAATGCTGCAGAAACACATTAATAAACAATGAACCACGGCACTCTGGAGAAAAGCATAAGGTTGGAGAAGTCGTTATTCAATTTATTCTGGCTTCGTGTGATTAAAAGCAACACGATCATCGACCCGACGCAGTTGTTGTTGTTGTGAGCTGCCGTTGGGGAGCAAATCAGCGATGTAAACGGTGACGTCATGACGCAGCAGGGGCAGCTCTGGGGCGCCAGTGGGCGGTGTGAACAGAGCGGGAGCTGAAAAGGGAAACCGGAGCTGAACCAGAAAAGCTCCCGCTCGGAGCTAGAAACTGAAAAGCGCTGGTGTGAAAGCCGCATTAGAGACACATTTCTTTTTAGATTAAAGTCATAAAGTCAAAAACATTTGGGTTTAAATTCTGAAAATAGAGTTAGAATTCTTAAAAGTCTTTTCTCTCAGAATTTTGAGATTTTCCATAAAAAAAATCTGAATTATGTTGTTCCTCAAAAATTCTGACTTTAATTTTTTATATATTTTTTTAGAATTCTGAATTTAATCTTAGAATTTAGAGATTTTCAGTAAAAAAGAATCCGGCATTTTCTCTCATTGTTTCATGAAACAGATCGTTAAAGAGGTGACTAACGGACTCGAGGCGGCGCTCGGTGTGTATTAGCACCAACATTAGAGCGTTAGATGTTTATAGATCTGTAAACAGATGTAAAGAAATGCACGAGGTAGAAAGGACAGATATCTGCTGCTCCTGCAACAACAGATTCCTGCTGACTCGGCTTTATGCTGATGAACACCTACCGCACCTTTAAGTCCCTTTAATGTAGCACTACTACAGGCTTTATGTTGATGAACATTACATTACATTACATTGCATTTAGCTGACGCTTTTATCCAAAGCGACTTACAATAAGTACATTCGACCAGGAAGACACAACCTTGAGGAAAACAGAATCATATAAGTACATCAGGTTTCATAGAGCCAATCAGTTCAAGTGCTACTCAACTGGCTTTAGATAAGCCAGTCCTTTATTAGTATATAAGTGCTTTGTTAGTAATTCTATCGCTCGAGGTGGAGTCGAAAGAGATGAGTTTTCAGTCTGCGCCGGAAGGTGTGTAAGCTTTCTGCTGTCCTGATGTCAATGGGAGCTCATTCCACCATTTAGGAGCCAGGATAGCAAACCCACGTGTTTCTGCTGATGGGAACTTGGGTCCCCCTCGCAGTGAGGATGCAGCGAGCCGTTTGGTTGATGCAGAGCGTAGAGCACGTGCTGGGGTGTACGGTTTAAACCATGGCCTGGATGTAGGAAGGGCCAGATCCATTCGCAGCATGGTACGCAAGCACCAGTGTCTTGAAGTGGATTCTAGCAGTTACCGGAAGCCAGTGAAGGGAGCGGAGGAGCGGCGTGGTGTGGAACATTTAGGAAGGTTGAAGACCAGACGAGCCGCTGCATTCTGGATGAGCTGCAGAGGTCGGATGGCACATGCAGGTAGACCAGCCAGGAGGGAGTTGCAGTAGTCTAGGCGTGAGATGACGAGAGCCTGGACCAGAACCTGCGTGGCTTTCTGGGTCAGCTGGGGACGCATCCTCCTGATGCTGTAAAGCGTGTATCTGCAGCAGCGGGTTGTAGCAGCGATGTTTGCAGTGAAGGACAGGTTGTTATCTAGGGTCACACCCAGATTCCTTGCAGTCTGAGTCGGGGAAACAACAGAGGTGCCGATGTTGATAGTCAGGTCAAGAGTGGGACAATCTTTTCCCGGAAGGAAAAGCAGTTCAGTTTTGTCAAGGTTGAGCTTGAGATGATGAGCAGACATCCACTGAGAGATGTCAGCTAGACAAGCAGAGATGCGTGCGACGACCTGGGTCTCTGAGCGGGGAAAGCACAGGATTAATTGGGTGTCGTCAGCGTAGCAGTGGTATGAAAAACCATGCGGGCTAATGACAGATCCGAGCGAGTTTGTGTACAGAGAGAAGAGGAGGGGACCAAGAACAGAGCCCTGAGGGACCCCTGTAGTTAATTGACAAGGGTCGGACTCGGACCCTCTCCAAGTTACCCTGTAGGTACGGTCTTTGAGGTATGAGGTGAGGAGGGAAAGTGCAGAGCCTGAAACTCCAAGTGCTTGGAGAGTGCGAAGGAGGATCTGATGGTTCACTGTGTCGAATGCAGCAGACAGGTCCAACAGGATGAGGACAGAGGAGAGGGAGGCTGCTTGAGCAGTGTGCAGTTTCCTCAGAGACAGCAAGGAGGGCAGTTTCTGTGGAGTGACCTGCCTTGAAACCAGACGGGTGCGGATCCAGAAGGTTGTTCTGATGGAGATAACAGGAGAGTTGTTTAAAGACAGCGCGTTCAAGTGTTTTAGACAGGAACGGGAGGAGAGAGACAGGCCTGTAGTTTATAACATCAGACGGGTTGAGAGTGGGTTTCTTTAGGAGAGGGTTTACTCTTGCCTCCTTGAGACTGTTTGGAAAGTGACCAGAAGTTAGAGAAGTGTTGATGAAATGGGTGAGAAACGGTAGAATATCAGGAGCGATAGTCTGAAGGAGGTTTGAAGGGATAGGGTCCAGAGGACAGGTGGTAGGGCGGGCAGAGGGTAATGAGGGTAAGAACCTCACTTGGCGAGAGAGGGGGAAAAAGTAGTTAGTGTGCCGGTTGACCGTCAGTCTGGTGACCCAGCGGTGAGTAAAGGTGAGTCAGAAAAAGACGAGCGAATATCGTCAACCTTTTTTTCAAAGTAGTTAACAAAGTCGCTTGACAGAAGGGAGGAGGGGGGAGGGGCTTTGGGAGGGTCCAAGAGGGTGGAGAAGATGGAAAATAGTTTTTTAGGATTGGAATAGGAAGAGTGGATCTTATCTTGAAAGAAAGTGATTTTTGCCTGAGAGATCGAAGCAGAGAAAGAGGAGACGAGAGCCTGATAGGTTAGGAGGTCGTCGCAATGTTTGGATTTCCACCGTTTCCGCTCTGCTGCCCTAAGGACGGTTCGAACACCTACCGCACCTTTAAGTCCCTTTAAGGTAGCATTACTACAGGCTTTATGTTGCCGCTGATGAACATCCCATCTTCTCTGAGAGCGTTAAGCAAAGCTTCTCAATGTGCTGCTGATTGCCTTCAGCGTTAAGTACTCCTGTGAGTGTTTGAGAAACTCAATCGGAGAGCGATGGAAGTGATCACAGAAAGACGTTGTGTCCTTTTACACTTTGTTCCCCGGAGCGTTGTTTTCCTGCACTGCAGATACAGTTAAACGGGAGAAGGGAACACATTCAGCCGTAAAACAAGGACGTTTATTTCCAACTGTTTCGGGACGGTTGTTTCAGCTCCAGACAAACAGGAACTATTTCTGACCTTCTGCAAGAAAAAGTGAAATGAAACCCAACTACGAGTCTTGGTCTTTAATCACAAGACGCTAAATAATGTTGGAGAGTCTTGATTTTGAAACATAACATGCTTTTAAAGGCATATGATATATATTTGTAAAATAAGCTTAACATAAACAACTATTCAACTCTCAAAGAAAGTCATACATCTGAGAAAAGTCTAATTCTGAGATCGGTTGTTGGAAATCTCAAATGTTCAAAATAAAATAAATATTACAGTGCAGTGTTAGTCAGAGAGCGTCCACGATGAATAACGCTGGAGAAGATCCTGATTTAGAAACAAAAGGTTCCCCTCGTAATCATTCCATGCAGTATTCAAAGGGCTTAGCATCTACATCAGAACAAACAAGCTAACAAGGAAACCCTGAACACAGCTTCGGCCCGTCCTCCATCTGGAGGTTAAAAGCTGAACCGTGATACCGTTGACCTTGTAAGTATTGATCCTAAATGTTAAACCATCAACATAAAGGAAACTTAAAATATATCTGCCTGTTTTCACTTAATGTGTAATATCTTAGTTGAATACTCGATTCTGATTGGTCAATTCAGAACACGTGACGCGTTGTTAATCCAGAACAGACAGACCGTTGTCAAGGACTTATTGACCGTTGTTAGGGACACTCACATCTGCAGAAAGAAGTCCGGTCGATTGAACTACA
>JAMFTG010003058.1:0-21319 GCA_023974075.1 Chaenocephalus aceratus
ATGATGAGATGTCTGAATATCTAGTATTGATCAGGTTTGATGATGAGATGTCTGAATATCTAGTATTGATCAGGTTTGATGATGAGATGTCTGAATATCTAGTATTGATCAGGTTTGATGATGATGTCTGATATCTAGTATTCAGGTTGATGTGATGTCTGAATCTAGTATGATCAGGTTTGAGGATGAGATGTCTGAATATCTAGAATTGATCAGGTTTGATGATGAAATGTCTGAATAATCTAGTATTGATCAGGTTTGATGATGAGATGTCTGAATATCTAGTATTGATCAGGTTTGATGAGATGTCTGAATAACTAGTATTGATCAGGTTTGATGATGAGATGTCTGAATATCTAGTATTGATCAGGTTTGATGATGAGATGTCTGAATATCTAGTATTGATCAGGTTTGATGATGAGATGTCTGAATATCTAGTATTGATCAGGTTGATGAGATGTCTGAATATCTAGTATTGATCAGGTTTGATGATGAGATATCTGAATATCTAGTATTAATCAGGTTTGATGATGAGATGTCTGAATATCTAGTATTGATCAGGTTTGATGATGAGATGTCTGAATATCTAGAAGTGATCAGGTTTGATGATGGGATGTCTGAATATCTAGTATTGATCAGGTTTGATGATGAGATGTCTGAATATCTAGTATTGATCAGGTTTGATGATGAGATGTCTGAATATCTAGTATTGATCAGGTTTGATGAGATGTCTGAATATCTAGTATTGATCAGGTTTCATGATGAGATGTCTGAATATCTAGTATTGATCAGGTTTGATGATGAGATGTATGAATATCTAGTATTGATCAGGTTTGATGATGAGGATTTCTGAATATCTTGTATTGATCAGGTTGATGATGAGATGGTCTGAATATCTAGTATTGATCAGGTTTGATGATGAGATGTCTGAATATCTAGTATTGATCAGGTGGTTTTGATGATTGAGATGTCTGAATATCTAGTATTGATCAGGTTTGATGAGATGTCTGAATATCTAGTTTGAGGTTGAGAGGTCTGAATATAGTTTGATAGGTTTGATGATGGATGTCTGAATATCTAGTATTGATCAGGTTTGATGATGAGATGTCTGAATATCTAGTATTGATCAGGTTTGAGGATGAGATGTCTGAATATCTAGTATTGATCAGGTTTGATGGATGAGATGTCCTGAATATCTAGTATTGATCAGGTTTGATGTGATGTCTGAATATCTAGTATTGATCAGGTTTGAGGATGAGATGTCTGAATATCTAGAATTGATCAGGTTTGATGATGAAAATGTCTGAATATCTAGTATTGATCAGGTTTGATGTGAGATGTCTGAATATCTAGTATTGATCAGGTTTGATGAGATGTCTGAAATAACTAGTATTGATCAGGTTTGATGATGAGATGTCTGAATATCTAGTATTGATCAGGGTTTGATGATGAGATGTGAATATCTAGTATTGATCGGTTTGATGATGAGATGTCTGAATACTATATTGATCAGGTTTGATGAGATGTCTGAATATCTAGTATTGATCAGGTTTGATGATGAGATGTCTGAATATCTAGTATTGATCAGGTTTGATGATGAGATGTCTGAATATCTAGTATTGATCAGGTTTGATGATGAGATGTCTGAATATCTAGTATTGATCAGGTTTGATGATGAGATGTCTGAATATCTAGTATTGATCAGGTTTGATGATGAGATGTCTGAATATCTAGTATTGATCAGGTTTGATGATGAGATGTCTGAATATCTAGTATTGATCAGGTTTGATGAGATGTCTGAATATCTAGTATTGATCAGGTTTGATGGAGATGTCTGAATATCTAGTATTGATCAGGTTTGATGATGAGATGTCTGAATATCTAGTGTTGATCAGGTTTGATGAGATGTCTGAATATCTAGTATTGATCAGGTTTGATGATGAGATGTCTGAATATCTAGTATTGATCAGGTTTGATGATGAGATGTCTGAATATCTAGTATTGATCAGGTTGATGATGAGATGTCTGAATATCTAGATTGATCAGGTTTGATGATGAGATGTCTGAATATCTAGAATTGATCAGGTTTGATG
This sequence comes from Chaenocephalus aceratus, assembly GCA_023974075.1. Taxonomy (NCBI): domain Eukaryota; kingdom Metazoa; phylum Chordata; class Actinopteri; order Perciformes; family Channichthyidae; genus Chaenocephalus; species Chaenocephalus aceratus. Next base: position 2,094 of record JAMFTG010003058.1, read on the forward strand.
ATGAGATGTCTGAATATCTAGTATTGATCAGGTTTGATGATGAGATGTCTGAATATCTAGTATTGATCAGGTTTGATGATGAGATGTCTGAATATCTAGAATTGATCAGGTTTGAGGATGAGATGTCTGAATATCTAGAATTGATCAGGTTTGATGATGAAATGTCTGAATATCTAGTATTGATCAGGTTTGATGAGATGTCTGAATATCTAGTATTGATCAGGTTTGATGATGAGATGTCTGAATATCTAGTATTGATCAGGTTTGATGATGAGATTTCTGAATATCTAGTATTGATCAGGTTTGATGATGAGATGTCTGAATATCTAGTATTGATCAGGTTTGATGATGAGATTGTCTGAATATCTAGTATTGATCAGGTTTGATGAGATGTCTGAATATCTAGAATTGATCAGTTTTGATGATGAAATGTCTGAATATCTAGTATTGATCAGGTTTGATGAGATGTCTGAATATCTAGTATTGATCAGGTTTGATGATGAGATGTCTGAATATCTAGTATTGATCAGGTTTGATGATGAGATTTCTGAATATCTTGTATTGATCAGGTTTGATGATGAGATGTCTGAATATCTAGTATTGATCAGGTTTGATGATGAGATGTCTGAATATCTAGTATTGATCAGGTTTGATGATGAGATGTCTGAATATCTAGTATTGATCAGGTTTGATGATGAGATGTCTGAATATCTAGTATTGATCAGGTTTGATGATGAGATGTCTGAATATCTAGTATTGATCAGGTTTGATTATGAGATGTCTGAATATCTAGTGTTGATCAGGTTTGATGAGATGTCTGAATATCTAGTATTGATCAGGTTTGATGATGAGATGTCTGAATATCTAGTATTGATCAGGTTTGATGATGAGATGTCTGAATATCTAGTATTGATCAGGTTTGATGTGATGTCTGAATATCTAGTATTGATCAGGTTTGAGGATGAGATGTCTGAATATCTAGTATTGATCAGGTTTGATGATGAGATGTCTGAATATCTAGTATTGATCAGGTTTGATGTGATGTCTGAATATCTAGTATTGATCAGGTTTGAGGATGAGATGTCTGAATATCCAGTATTGATCAGGTTTGATGATGAAATGTCTGAATATCTAGTATTGATCAGGTTTGATGAGATGTCTGAATATCTAGTATTGATCAGGTTTGATGATGAGATGTCTGAATATCTAGTATTGATCAGGTTTGATGATGAGATTTCTGAATATCTTGTATTGATCAGGTTTGATGATGAGATGTCTGAATATCTAGTATTGATCAGGTTTGATGATGAGATGTCTGAATATCTAGTATTGATCAGGTTTGATGATGAGATGTCTGAATATCTAGTATTGATCAGGTTTGATGAGATGTCTGAATATCTAGTATTGATCAGGTTTGAGGATGAGATGTCTGAATATCTAGTATTGATCAGGTTTGATGATGAGATGTCTGAATATCTAGTATTGATCAGGTTTGATGATGAGATGTCTGAATATCTAGTATTGATCAGGTTTGATGATGAGATGTCTGAATATCTAGTATTGATCAGGTTTGAGGATGAGATGTCTGAATATCTAGTATTGATCAGGTTTGATGATGAGATGTCTGAATATCTAGTATTGATCAGGTTTGATGTGATGTCTGAATATCTAGTATTGATCAGGTTTGAGGATGAGATGTCTGAATATCTAGAATTGATCAGGTTTGATGATGAAATGTCTGAATATCTAGTATTGATCAGGTTTGATGATGAGATGTCTGAATATCTAGTATTGATCAGGTTTGATGAGATGTCTGAATAACTAGTATTGATCAGGTTTGATGATGAGATGTCTGAATATCTAGTATTGATCAGGTTGATGATGAGATGTCTGATATCTGTATTGATCAGGTTGATGATGATTCTGAATATCGTAGAGTGAATATAGTATGATCAGGTTTGATGAGATGTCTGAATATCTAGTATTGATCAGGTTTGATGATGAGATATCTGAATATCTAGTATTGATCAGGTTTGATGATGAGATGTCTGAATATCTAGTATTGATCAGGTTTGATGATGAGATGTCTGAATATCTAGTATTGATCAGGTTTGATGAGATGTCTGAATGTCTAGTATTGATCAGGTTTGATGATGAGATGTCTGAATATCTAGAAGTGATCAGGTTTGATGATGGGATGTCTGAATATCTAGTATTGATCAGGTTTGATGATGAGATGTCTGAATATCTAGTATTGATCAAGTTTGATGATGAGATGTCTGAATATCTAGTATTGATCAGGTTTGATGAGATGTCTGAATATCTAGTATTGATCAGGTTTGATTATGAGATGTCTGAATATCTAGTGTTGATCAGGTTTGATGAGATGTCTGAATATCTAGTATTGATCAGGTTTGATGATGAGATGTCTGAATATCTAGTATTGATCAGGTTTGATGAGATGTCTGAATAACTAATATTGATCAGGTTTGATGATGAGATGTCTGATATACTAGTATTGATCAGGTTTGATGAGATGTCTGAATATCTAGTATTGATCAGGTTTGATGAGATGTCTGAATATCTAGTATTGATCAGGTTTGATGATGAGATGTCTGAATATCTAGTATTGATCAGGTTTGATGATGAGATTCTGAATATCTTGTATTGATCAGGTTTGATGATGAGATGTCTGAATATCTAGTATTGATCAGGTTTGATGATGAGATGTCTGAATATCTAGTATTGATCAGGTTTGATGATGAGATGTCTGAATATCTAGTATTGATCAGGTTTGATGATGAGATGTCTGAATATCTAGTATTGATCAGGTTTGAGGATGAGATGTCTGAATATCTAGTATTGATCAGGTTTGATGATGAGATGTCTGAATATCTAGTATTGATCAGGTTTGATATGAGATGTCTGAATATCTAGTATTGATCAGGTTTGATGATGAGATGTCTGAATATCTAGTATTGATCAGGTTGGAGATGATATGTCTGAATATCTAGTATTGATCAGGTTTGATGATGATGTCTGAATATCTAGTATTGATCAGGTTTGATGATGAGATGTCTGAATATCTAGTATTGATCAGGTTTGAGGATGAGATGGTCTGAATATCTAGTATTGATCAGGTTTGATGATGAGATGTCTGAATATCTAGTATTGATCAGGTTTGATGATGATGTCTGAATATCTAGTATTGATCAGGTTTATGATGAGATGTCTGAATAATCTAGTATTGATCAGGTTGATGATGAGATGTCTGAATATCTAGTATTGATCAGGTTTTGATGATGAGATGTCTGAATATCTAGTATTGATCAGGTTTGATGATGAGATGTCTGAATATCTAGTATTGATCAGGTTTGATATGAGATTCTGATATCAGTATGATCGTTGATATGATTAATATTAGTATTGATCAGGTTTGATGATGAGATGTTCTGAATATTCTAGTATTGATCAGGTTTGATGATGAGATGTCTGAATATCTAGTATTGATCAGGTTTGATGATGAGATGTCTGAATATCTAGTATTGATCAGGTTTGATGATGAGATGTCTGAATATCTAGTATTGATCAGGTTTGATGATGAGATGTCTGAATATCTAGTATTGATCAGGTTTGATGATGAGATGTCTGAATATCTAGAATTGATCAGGTTTGATGATGAGATGTCTGAATATCTAGAAGTGATCAGGTTTGATGATGAGATGTCTGAATATCTAGTATTGATCAGGTTTGATGATGAGATGTCTGAATATCTAGTATTGATCAGGTTTGATGATGAGATGTCTGAATATCTAGTATTGATCAGGTTATGATGAGATGTCTGAATATCTAGTATTGATCAGGTTTCTGATGAGATGTCTGAATATCTAGTATTGATCAGGTTTGATATGAGATGTCTGAATATCTAGTATTGATCAGGTTTGATGATAGAGATGTCTGAATATCTAGTATTGATCAGGTTTGATGATGAGATGTCTGAATATCTAGTATTGATCAGGTTTGATGATGAGATGTCTGAATATCTAGTATTGATCAGGTTTGATGATGAGATGTCTGAATATCTAGAATTGATCAGGTTTGATGATGAGATGTCTGAATATCTAGTATTGATCAGGTTTGATGATGAGATGTCTGAATATCTAGTATTGATCAGGTTTGATGATGAGATGTCTGAATATCTAGTATGATCAGGTTTGAGGATGAGATGTCTGAATATCTAGAATTGATCAGGTTTGATGATGAAATGTCTGAATATCTAGTATTGATCAGGTTTGATGAGATGTCTGAATATCTAGTATTGATCAGGTTTGATGATGAGATGTCTGAATATCTAGTATTGATCAGGTTTGATGATGAGATTTCTGATATCTTGTATTGATCAGGTTTGATGATGAGATGTCTGAATATCTAGTATTGATCAGGTTTGATGTGATGTCTGAATATCTAGTATTGATCAGGTTTGAGGATGAGATGTCTGAATATCTAGTATTGATCAGGTTTGATGATGAGATGTCCTGAATATCTAGTATTGATCAGGTTTGATGTGATGTCTGAATATCTAGTATTGATCAGGTTTGAGGATGAGATGTCTGAATATCTAGAATTGATCAGGTTTGATGATGAAATGTCTGAATATCTAGTATTGATCAGGTTTGATGAGATGTCTGAATATCTAGTATTGATCAGGTTTGATGATGAGATGTCTGAATATCTAGTATTGATCAGGTTTGATGATGAGATTTCTGAATATCTTGTATTGATCAGGTTTGATGATGAGATGTCTGAATATCTAGTATTGATCAGGTTTGATGATGAGATGTCTGAATATCTAGTATTGATCAGGTTTGATGATGAGATGTCTGAATATCTAGTATTGATCAGGTTTGATGAGATGTCTGAATATCTAGTATTGATCAGGTTTGAAGATGAGATGTCTGAATATCTAGTATTGATCAGGTTTGATGATGAGATGTCTGAATATCTAGTATTGATCAGGTTTGATGATGAGATGTCTGAATATCTAGTATTGATCAGGTTTGAGGATGAGATGTCTGAATATCTAGTATTGATCAGGTTTGATGATGAGATGTCTGAATATCTAGTATTGATCAGGTTTGATGTGATGTCTGAATATCTAGTATTGATCAGGTTTGAGGATGAGATGTCTGAATATCTAGAATTGATCAGGTTTGATGATGAAATGTCTGAATATCTAGTATTGATCAGGTTTGATGAGATGTCTGAATATCTAGTAGTGATCAGGTTTCATGATGAGATGTCTGAATATCTAGTATTGATCAGGTTTGATGATGAGATTTCTGAATATCTTGTATTGATCAGGTTTGATGATGAGATGTCTGAATATCTAGTATTGATCAGGTTTGATGATGAGATGTCTGAATATCTAGTATTGATCAGGTTTGATGATGAGATGTCTGAATATCTAGTATTGATCAGGTTTGAGGATGAGATGTCTGAATATCTAGTATTGATCAGGTTTGATGATGAGATGTCTGAATATCTAGTATTGATCAGGTTTGATGATGAGATGTCTGAATATCTAGTATTGATCAGGTTTGATGAGATGTCTGAATAACTAGTATTGATCAGGTTTGATGATGAGATGTCTGAATATCTAGTATTGATCAGGTTTGATGAGATGTCTGAATAACTAATATTGATCAGGTTTGATGATGAGATGTCTGAATATCTAGTATTGATCAGGTTTGATGATGAGATGTTTGAATATCTAGTATTGATCAGGTTTGATGATGAGATGTCTGAATATCTAGTATTGATCAGGTTTGATTATGAGATGTTTGAATATCTAGTATTGATCAGGTTTGATGATGAGATGTCTGAATATCTAGTATTGATCAGGTTTGATGAGATGTCTGAATATCTAGTATTGATCAGGTTTGATGATGAGATGTCTGAATATCTAGTATTGATCAGGTTTGATGATGAGATGTCTGAATATCTAGTATTGATCAGGTTTGAGGAGATGTCTGAATATCTGGTATTGATCAGGTTTGATGATGAGATGTCTGAATATCTAGTATTGATCAGGTTTGATGAGATGTCTGAATATCTAGTATTGATCAGGTTTGATGATGAGATGTCTGAATATCTAGTATTGATCAGGTTTGATGATGAGATGTCTGAATATCTAGTATTGATCAGGTTTGATGATGAGATGTCTGAATATCTAGTATTGATCAGGTTTGATGATGAGATGTCTGAATATCTAGTATTGATCAGGTTTGATGATGAGATGTCTGAATATCTAGTATTGAACAGGTTTGATGAGATGTTCCAGTCTTCAAACACGTCACCCTCACACCTCTCTGCTGTGGAGCTTTATCCTTTCATTTCTTAAAGTCACAAGATGGCGTTGTTTTCCTGCTGAAGCAAAACCACTTTGTTGCACAATATTTAATTCCGGTCACTAATGTAACTTTATTTATTAATTATCTTTATTTCCCTTTAACTTTATTGTTTACGCTCATCAGAAAATATAAAGTAGTATTTGTAAAGAAAAGTACATATTTAATTATATTAGATTCAACGTTGTTGTCATTGCACAGAGTACATGCACTAAGACAACGAAATACAGTTAGTGTCACGGATGAGTGAAGGAAGCAGGACCCAAATGCAGATAACTCTTGAGAAACCCTTTATTCCAAGGATACAGATAAACACAGAACAGAACACTCTCCGGTGAACTCCGTCACCAACAAACAATGACCCAACACTGAACACAGACAGAGACAAGACTAAATACAAGAAGGGGTAATCAAGACAACGAGAAACAGCCGGGCAGGGGAGGAGAAACACAAGGACAACAGGTGAACACAATCGGGTAATCAGGGAGGGAAACGGACAGAAAGCAGACAGGCAGGAAATGGGGGTGAACACTTAACACAATAAGACAGGAAACCCAAAGACAAGAAAAGCACCAACACAGACAAAACTACAAGCGTGACATAACATGTGAATTGTGACAGAACCCCCCCCTCAAGGGACGGATTCCAGACGTCCCTAAAAAAAAAAAAAAAAAAAAGTCCAAAACCCCAAGCAGGGTGGGCGGAGGGGGTCCGGAGGACGGGTCTTGGGCTGACAGCCCAGGAACACAGCGGAGGACCAGGAAGGGGTCACGGGCGGACGGCCCGGGGTCAAAACAGAGTCCAAGGTGGGGACCATGGAGGACCGAAGGCAGCGGTAGGAAGAGTCAGGGACCCGGGTCCGAGGGCGAAGGCAACGGCAGGAAGAGTCAGGGGGTCGGGCCCGAGGGCGAAGACCGCAGCTCTCAGGGGGCCGGGCACGAGGGCGAAGACCGCGGCTCTCAGGGGGCCGGGCTCGAGCCGGTGTCGACCAGACAGGATCAGGAGGCCGGGCAGGAAAGCGCTGATGGGCCAGTTCCGGAGATCGGGCAGGACCCGGTGTCGGCCGGACAGAAACCGGAGCCGGTCGGACAGGCTTCGGCAGGATCCCCCACGGAAAAGGACCAGGAGTTGGCAGGAACCCCGGCGAGACCGGTGATGGACATGGGGCTGGCAGGGCCCCCGGTGGAACCTCCAACGGCACGGGATATAGGGTTGGCAGGACCCCCGGCAGGGGAGTAGACGGCGGGACCTCCAACGACACAGGACACAGGGTTGGCAGGACCCCCGGCAGGGGAGTATTCTGCGGGACCTCCAACGGCACAGGACACAGGGTTGGCAGGACCCCCGGCAGGGGAGTAGACGGCGGGACCTCCAACGGCACAGGACACAGAGCTGGCAGGACCCCCGGCAGGGGAGTAGACGGCGGGACCTCCAACGACACAGGACACAGGGTTGGCAGGACCCCCGGCAGGGGAGTAGACGGCGGGACCTCCAACGGCACAGGACACAGAGCTGGCAGGACCCCCGGCAGGGGAGTAGACGGCGGGACCTCCAACGGGACAGGAGAAAGGGTTGGCAGGACCCCCGGCAGAAGAGTATTCTGCGGGACCTCCAACGGCACAGGACACAGGGTTGGCAGGACCCCCGGCTGGGGAGTAGACGGCGGGACCTCCAACGGCACAGGACACAGGGTTGGCAGGGCCCCCGGCAGGGGAGTAGACGGCGGGACCTCCAACGACACAGGACACAGAGCTGGCAGGACCCCCGGCAGGGGAGTAGACGGCGGGACCTCCAACGGGACAGGAGAAAGGGTTGGCAGGACCCCCGGCAGGGGAGTAGACGGCGGGACCTCCAACGACACAGGACACAGGGTTGGCAGGACCCCCGGCAGGGGAGTAGACGGCGGGACCTCCAACGGCACAGGACACAGAGCTGGCAGGACCCCCGGCAGGGGAGTAGACGGCGGGACCTCCAACGGGACAGGAGAAAGGGTTGGCAGGACCCCCGGCAGAAGAGTATTCTGCGGGACCTCCAACGGGACAGGAGAAAGGGTTGGCAGGACCCCCGGCAGGGGAGTAGACGGCGGGACCTCCAACGACACAGGACACAGGGTTGGCAGGACCCCCGGCAGGGGAGTATTCTGCGGGACCTCCAACGGCACAGGACACAGGGTTGGCAGGACCCCCGGCAGGGGAGTAGACGGCGGGACCTCCAACGGCACAGGACACAGAGCTGGCAGGACCCCCGGCAGGGGAGTAGACGGCGGGACCTCCAACGGGACAGGACACAGGGTTGGCAGGACCCCCGGCAGGGGAGTAGACGGCGGGACCTCCAACGGCACAGGACACAGAGCTGGCAGGACCCCCGGCAGGGGAGTAGACGGCGGGACCTCCAACGGCACAGGAGAAAGGGTTGGCAGGACCCCCGGCAGGGGAGTAGACGGCGGGACCTCCAACGACACCTGCGTAGGGGCTTGAATAGGGAATGGAGAGGGAACTCGAGCGGAGACTTGAGAGGGGACTCGAGAGGAGACTGGAGAGGGGACTCCAGAGGGGACTAGAGAAGGGAACACGAGAGGGGATTTGAGAGGGGAGCTAAAGAGGGGACTCGAGGAGGGACCAGAGGAGGGACCAGAGGAGGGAACTCGAGAGGGAACTCGAGGGGGAACTGGAGAGGGGACTCGAGATGGAAACAGAGAGGGAACTCGAGAAGGGACTACAGAGGGGACTAGAGGAGTAACTAGGGAAGGGAACTCGAGAGGGGAACTAGAGAGGGGACCCGAGGAGGGACTAGAGGGCCTAAAGGAGGGACTAAAGGAGGGAACTCGAGAGGGGACTCGAGGGGGAACTGGAGAGGGAACTTGGGATGGAAACAGAGAGGAAAGTTGAGAAGGGACTACAGAGGGGACTCGAACAGAGACTAAAGAGGGGACTAGAGGAGAGACTAGAGGAGGGACTAGATGAGTAACTAGAGAAGGGAACTCGAGAGGGAAACTAGAGAGGGGACTCGAGGAGGGACTAGAGGAGGGACTAAAGGAGGGAACTCGAGAGGGAACTGGAGATGGAAACAGAGAGGGGACTCGAGAAGGGACTACAGAGGGGACTAGAGGAGAAACTAGAGGGACTAGAGGAGGGCCTAAAGGAGGGAACTCGAGAGGGGAACTAGAGAGGGGACTCGAGGAGGGACTAGAGGAGGGCCTAAAGGAGGGAACTCGAGAGGGGACTCGAGGGGGAACTGGAGTGGGAACTTGAGATGGAAACAGAGAGGGGACTCGAACAGAGACTAAAGAGGGGACTAGAGGAGAGACTAGAGGAGGGACTAGAAGAGTAACTAGAGAAGGGAACTCGAGAGGGAAACTAGAGAGGGGACTCGAGGAGGAACCAGAGGAGGGAACCCGAGATGGGACCGTGGCAGCCGGGACCAGATCCGGGTCTGGAACCAAGGCAGCTGGGGTCGGGACCATGGCTGCTGGGACCAGAACTGGGGCCGAAACCCTGGCTGCAGGGCAGGACCGGAATAGCAGCCAGAAACATGGCTGCTGAAGCCAGAATCCTGTCTATAAGCTCCAGCTTCGACGCCGGAAACACGGCCGTATAGGGCGCTCCCGGAGCCGGGACCATAGCCGCTGGGGCCGGCCCTGGAGCCGGAAACATGGCTGTATGATCCAGCTCTGGAGCCCGGATCATGACTGTGTGGGGCGGACTCGGAGCCGGAAACATGGCTGCGGGAGCCTGCACTGGGGCAGGAACCATGGCTGCTGGGGCCGAAACCGTGGCTGCTGGGGCCGGAACCGTGGCTGCTGGGGCCAGGACTGAGGCTGGAACCATGGCTGCTGGCGCCTGTACTGGGACCATGGCTGCTGGGGCCCGGGCTCCTTGTCTGGCCTTGCGACGACTCCTCTTAGCAGCCGCCTGAATGCTCCGTGAGCCTCCATAAGCCTGACGAGTTCCAGCATAAGACTCATGAATAGGAGCAGGAACTGGGGAAGAAGCAGAGGTTGACTCCAGACGGAACACTCCGAGACGTCTGTAGTCCGCAGGCTGAAACTCACACCTCCAGAGGAAGTCCAACATCCAGTCAGGTAAGAATTCCACCAAGTCGGGCTTCTCCATCGCCAACCGGTGCGCCTCTACCAGGGCGGCCTCCTTCAGCCGAACACTGGACGCTTCCTTCCACCAATCGTGGCAACATTCCAAAGGAAAAGAAAACTGTTGCAGCTCCACCTCAAAAGGGTCATCTGCTGGGTCCATTTCTGGTTGGGTCATTCTGTCACGGATGAGTGAAGGAAGCAGGACCCACATGCAGATAACCTTTGAGAAACCCTTTATTTCAAGGATACAGATAAACACAGAACAGAACACTCTCCGGTGAACTCCGTCACCAACAAACAATGACCCAACACTGAACACAGACAGAGACAAGACTAAATACAAGAAGGGGTAATCAAGACAACGAGAAACAGCCGGGCAGGGGAGGAGAAACACAAGGACAACAGGTGAACACAATCGGGTAATCAGGGAGGGAAACAGACAGAAAGCAGACAGGCAGGAAATGGGGGTGAACACTTAACACAATAAGACAGGAAACCCAAAGACAAGAAAAGCACCAACACAGACAAAACTACAAGCGTGACATAACATGTGAATTGTGACAGTTAGCATCAAACCAGAAGTGCAAAACAAGCAGTAAAGTGCAGAGTGATGTGTAGTGTAATATATATATATATATATATATATATATATGAGGATATAAACAAAGTGAAGTATTTACACTATGAACACTTAGGAGGTATACACATTATGAATACTCTATAGATCAGGTATAAATACACACAGTGTAATACAGACTCAATACACAATAAATATGAATATATATTATAGACCGTTATTGACATTTAAAATGATGACTTCAGAAGATGCATCAAAAACTAAACTGGAGTTTCTCTTCTGATTAAGAAATGATGCCTGTTTCCTTGCAATCACACTCAGGTCCACTCACGCAGGATTTACACATTTATTAATAATAATAACATTTCAAACTCTTCTGGATCATAAACGTGTCCATACTTTAGTTTCTGTTTTAATATAATGCACAAAGACATGGTTTCATGTCTTGCTGTGATTTTGTGCAGGAAGAGAAAACAGTTAGTTTATAACGACTGAAGTTACTTTATTGTTCTCTCACAGGGACTCACTCTCTGACGTATTTCGACACTGCGTCCTCTGGAGTCCCAAACTTCCCAGAGTTTGTGAGTGTTGGGTTGGTTGATGACGTTGAGATGAATCACTACGACAGCAACACCAAGAGAGCAGAACCCAAACAGGACTGGATGAAGGACATCACAGACGAGGATCCTCAGTACTGGGAGAGGAACACTCAGAACGCTCTGAATGCCCAGCAGGTCTACAAAGTCGACATTGAAATTTTAAAGCAGTGCTTCAACCACACTGGAGGTTAGTTCATGTTTCACCTTCTACTGATAATATGTTGTTTATATCTTCATCCTGTACACACACACACACACACACACACACACACACACACATGCACGCACACACACTCCCTGAGTGCACAACAAACACCATTTAGGATCATAAATATATACATCAGATATCAACTGATTATAATAATCTCTCTCTCTCTCTCTCTCTCTCTCTCTCTCTCTCTCTCAGGTGTCCACATTGCCCAGAGGATGTACGGCTGTGAGTGGGATGAGGAGACTGATGAGGTCAAAGGTTATGAACACTATGGTTTTGATGGAGAAGACTTCCTGATACTGGACCTGGAGACAGAGACATGGATCGCTCCAACGCCAGAGGCTGTCCTCACCAAACAGAGGTGGGAGAAGAACAAAGCCGATATGGCATCCCTTAAGAACTACTACACCCAGATCTGTCCTGAGTTTCTGAAGAAGTATTTGAACCTTGGGAGGAGCACTCTGATGAGAACAGGTAGAGTCACATGACCTGATGGACTTTCATAAACACCTCCATGTTCATGTCTGTTTCTGACATTACAACTATGTGTCTCACTCTGTGTCTCACTCTGTGTCTCATTCTGTGTCTCACTCTGTGTCTCACTCTGTCTCACTCTGTGTCTCACTCTGTGTATCACTCTCTCTCACTCTGTGTCTCACTCTGTGTCTCACTCTGTGTCTCACCCTGTCTCTCACTCTGTCTCACTCTGTGTCTCACCCTGTCTCTCACTCTGTGTCTCACTCAGTGTCTCACTCTGTCTCTCACTCTGTGTCTCACTCTGTCTCACTCAGTGTCTCTCTCTGTGTCTCACTCTGTGTCTCACTCAGTGTCTCACTCTGTCTCTCACTCTGTGTCTCACTCAGTGTCTCACTCTGTCTCTCACTCTCTGTCTCACTCTGTGTCTCACTCTGTCTCACTCTGTGTCTCACTCAGTGTCTCACTCTGTGTCTCACTCTGTCTCTCACTCTGTCTCTCACTCTGTGTCTCACTCTGTCTCACTCTGTGTCTCACTCAGTGTCTCACTCTGTCTCACTCTGTCTCTCACTCTCTGTCTCACACTGTGTCTCACTCTGTCTCACACTGTGTCTCACTCTGTCTCACACTCTGTGTCTCACTCTGTGTCTTACTCTGTGTCTCATTCTCTGTCTCACTATGTGTCTCACTCTGTGTCTCACTCTGTGTCTCACTCAGTGTCTCACTCTGTGTCTCACTTTGTGTCTCACTCTGTGTCTCACTCTGTGTCTCACTCTGTGTCTCACTCAGTGTCTCACTCTGTGTCTCACTCTGTCTCTCACTCTGTGTCTCACTCTGTCTCTCACTCTGTGTCTCACTCAGTGTCTCACTCTGTGTCTCACCTGTCTCACTCTGTGTCTCACTCGGTGTCTCACTCTGTGTCTCACTCTGTGTCTCACTCTGTGTCTCACACTCTGTGTCTCTCACTCTGTGTCTCTTCTCTCTGTGTCTGACTCACACTGAACAGTTCCAGATTAGTAAAACATTAAACTCGTCTCCAAACGAAGGTGTTTTTATGGGACACGGAGACAGAAGACACCAGTTCACCTGGACACGATGAGACAGGCGTAGTGTGAGCCTCGTGTAGTCAACCTGAACGTGTTGGCATGTCGCTGTGCGTGTTCCATCGTACGCAGCCTTTCTGTCTGCAAAGGGTTCGAGACCAAAATACTCTTATTTAAAAAAACTGGAACTATAAAAAGTTCTTTAATAAAGAACTTAAAGTGTTATTTAATAATCAGACGTGTTGGAATGAACTTCCTTTAGATCAGCTGCTCAGTGAACGGTGCTGGAGCTCGACACCGTGCAGTGCAGATAATCCCATCTGTTGCTCTGCGACTTATTCTGGGATCAAACTTCATATTCTGTCAGTATAGATTAAGTGATGACTAGTTTCAGATAAATACATGAACTGTTTACACTTTCAATGTTAAGAAATAGAAACAAATCTTAATTCCAAAAGTCTGAGAGGAGATATCCAACGTGCTTCTTGAATGTGAACACCACTAAACAGTGTTTGATATGAAATGATATGAAACAGAAGAAAGTCTTTATTTCACAAAGTGACTGAAGCTCTGCCTCTGAGTCCTCTGCAGTGATGCTCTCAGTGCATCACGAGTCCTGTAGTGACATCACTGAGTCACTAACCTCTGAGGTGTCTGTGCAGAGATGCCCTCAGTGTCTCTGCTCCAGAAGTCCCCCTCCTCTCCAGTCAGCTGCCACGCTACAGGGTTCTACCCGGACAGAGCCGCCATGTTCTGGACCAGAGACGGAGAGCAGCTTCACGACAACGTGGACCACGGAGAGATGCTGCCCAACCACGACGGATCCTTCCAGATGAGCGTGGACCTGGACGTCTCCTCGTTCCCCGCTGAACACTGGGACAAGTACCGATGTGTGTTCCAGCTCTCTGGGGTGGGGGAGGACCACGTCATCGTACTGGACCCAGCTGGGATCAGGACCAACAGAGGTAAGACTGCATCACAACGGCTCCACGGTTACTAACAGCCAGCAGACCCTGACAACATGTCTTAGTGTCTCTCCCCTGAAACATGGGTCTCAGGGGAGAGACACTGAGAATGGTTCAAGAGGAACCCAGCATGACACCAGGAGGAGGAAGGGGCCCTTCAGGAGCCTCAGACCTGATGCCCATCCTGAAGAGGCTTCCTTCCTCCGTTCAGATTGAGACTTCCTGTTGTTTCTGCTCCTCAGGGAATCCCCCTCCTCATCAGTGCTACTCTCTTCATCGCTCTCCTCCTCGCTGGGGTTGGACTCCTGGTTTACAGGAAGAGGAACGGTGAGCGACCAATCAGAAACCTTGTCTCATGAGTTCTCAGGGTTGTTAATGTCAGGCTTTGAGGTAGCAGATCAGACTCAGACTCAGTGTGACGTTGATCTGGAAAGCACTGGGTGTGTTCTCTACAGGGTAATCAGTGTGAGTTCCTTGTTGTGTACGGGCGGTGGATTGAAACTCTTTCTCTGCTTTTCCTTTCAGCCAATGAAAAACCTCTCTCTGCTGCCTCCAGCGCTGAGCTCACTGAGAGACTGAACCAGCCATCAGAGTGAGGGGCTTCACATCAGCTCTCCACCTGCTGCACCAGGGGGCGCTGCCACCACGCTCTCCCCGTAAACTGTTCATTATTCATCACCTGATCAATAACTGATCGATATCTGATCAGTTACGCACACGCACACACACACACACACACACACACACACACACTTCTCACACAGACACACACAGACTCACACACACACACACACACTTCTCACACACACACACACACACACACTTCTCACACAGACACACACAGACTCACACACACACACACACACACTTCTCACACAGACAGACACACACACACACACACACACACACACACACACACACACACACACACACCCACTCAGGTAGCAGCAGTGATCTGGTTTCCCTGTCTGAGCTTTTCTAAATGAATCAGAAGTGTGGTTCTTTATTTCTAAATGTCTCTTGAATTGGTTTTAAAACATAATCGTGTTTGTGATTTTGATGATGTTGCTATTATTTGGGGGCAGGGAGGTTTCGTGTGCGTAGCCAGCGGACTGACGTTCTCTTTAGTTTGGGGTCAGAGGTGAGCGTGACATGAAGTCGCTCTGCATTGTTAACCCTTTCCTGTCCGTGTTTCTCTTTCCAATAAAAACCGTCTCCCAAATGTCCGTCTTCTCGTCTTTCCATAAACACATGTATTGGTTTCTGCTACATCAACCACCTCCCCTCCCTTCAAGACACCATCTGCAGTCTCCGAAGCCTGATAAGGATGTGTGTGTACAAAACGCAACAAACTCTTACTGATATCTGCTGGGTCCAGGCTCAAGGGCGTATGGCACTCTCAACTCTCTCCAGGAAAAGCCGGGGCCCTGCCTGCCATGTAGCTTTGCCGATATCTGTGTTGATAGGTAATAGATTAAGAGCGGTGAATCAGCTTAGATACAGGAAGCGCTCAAACGTTTGTGTGAGTTTATCAAATTTAGCAGTGATTCCATGTCAGCCACAGCTTGTTACAAAACACCTGACTGATAGTGTGTTTAACGAACTTAAAGTAGCTTTATTAAATGTCAGGTCTTTGGCAGGAAAAACATTTGTAATCAATGATTTTATCACTGAGCACAATCTTGATTTTATGTTTTTAACAGAAACTTGGATTGAACAAAATAACAGTGCAGCTGTTCTTATCGAATCAACCCCTCCCAACTTTAGTTTTATGAGTCAGGAAAGAATGCATAAGAAAGGGGGTGGAGTTGCTATTCTGTTCAATGATTCCCTTCAGATGACACACACATTTACGTAACCATTTCACCAGGAGACTATGCTCCAATTCAAACACTGAGTAAGTGCATTGAACAAATCAATGACATACTGAATACATATTTACTGTGAATGTGTGCAAACATGTATGGCATTTAGCTGTCTAACAGAAGTTAAATTCATTTCTCACTTATTCTCACAATGTTCTTTACCCTGAAATAAAATAACCCAATAAAAACAGTTGTTAAATAATAGTGAAGTCACGTTGTAATAACAATAACTCGTCTCTCTCGAGTTTTCCTTTTGAGCTTTGCCAAAAGCCACTGTGTCAATGTTGTCCTACTTGGGTTGCCGTCCGGGGTTGTCCAATGTGGCGGACCATCTCGCACATGCGCACTGCAGATCGGGTAGTGACAGCCATGTTGTCAACAGGTGTGTGAATCCACAACATTGAGACTGGAGGTTTGAGAGTGATCTGTAGAGAGTGATCTGTGGAGAGTGATCTGTGGAGAGTGATCTGTAGAAAGTGATCTGTGGAGAGTGATCTGTGGAGAGTGATCTGTAGAAAGTGATCTGTAGAGAGTGATCTGTGGAGAGTGATCTGTGGAGAGTGATCTGTAGAGAGTGATCTGTAGAGAGTGATCTGTGGAGAGTGATCTGTAGAGAGTGATCTGTGGATAGTGATCTGTGGAGAGTGATCTGTAGAGAGTGATCAGTAGAGAGTGATCTGTGGAGAGTGATCCGTGAAGAGTGATATGTGAAGAGTGATCTGTAGAGAGTGATCTGTGGATAGTGATCTGTGGAGAGTGATCTGTAGAGAGTGATCAGTAGAGAGTGATCTGTGGAGAGTGATCCGTGAAGAGTGATATGTGAAGAGTGATCCGTAGAGAGTGATCCGTGAAGAGTGATCTGTAGAGAGAGAGTGATCCATAGAGAGTGATCCGTGAAGAGTGATCCGTAGAGAGTGATCTGTGAAGAGTGATCTGTAGAGAGAGAGTGATCTGTAGAGAGTGATCTGTAGAGAGTGATCTGTAGAGAGTGATCTGTGGAGAGTGATCTGTAGAGAGTGATCTGTAGAGAGTGATCTGTGAGAGTGATCTGTAGAGAGTGATCTGGTAGAGAGTGATCTGTGGAGAGTGATCTGTAGAGAGTGATCTGTAGAGAGTGATCTGTGGAGAGTGATCTGTGGAGAGTGATCTGTGAAGAGTGATCCGTGGAGAGTGATCTGTAGAGAGTGATCTGTAGAGAGTGATCTGTAGAGAGTGATCTTGGAGAGTGATCTGTAGAGAGTGATCAGTAGAGAGTGATCTGTAGAGAGTGATCTGTGGAGAGTGATCTGTAGAGAGTGATCTGTAGAGAGTGATCTGTGGAGAGTGATCTGTGAAGATGATCCGTGGGAGTGATCTGTAGAGAGTGATCTGTGTAGAGTGATCTGTGGAGAGTGATCTGTGAAGAGTGATCCGTGGTGAAGAGTGATCCTTTGGCGAGTGAATCTGTGAAGAGTGATCTGTAGAGAGTGATCTGTAATAGTAGAGAGTGATCTGTGGAGAGTGATCTGTAGAGAGTGATCTGTAGAGAGTGATCTGTGAAGAGTGATCTGTGAAGAGTGATCTGTAGAAAGTGATCTGTTAAGAGTGATCTGTAGAGAGTGATCAGTAGAGAGTGATCTGTAGAGAGTGATCTGTAGAGAGTAATCTGTAGAGAGTGATCTGTGAAGAGTGATCTGTAGAGAGTGATCTGTGAAGAGTGATCTGTGGAGAGTTATCTGTAGAGAGTGATCTGTAGAGAGTGATCTGTGAAGATTTATCTGTAGAGAGTGATATGTGAAGAGTAGGGGTGTAACGGTATCCGTATTCGTCCCGTACCGTCACGGTTCGGACGTCACGGTTCGGCACATGCAGTCACACGGCGAATACGCCTTTTTTTACGAGTGGGAAAAAAGTAATTCAAGCAGTATCCACTACACTATTTATACTCCAGGGGGCGGTATTGCGCCTAAAAGCTGTTTGCCAGCCGCCCTTAAACAACAAATGAAGAACAAGAAGAAACACAACAACAAAACGAACAAAATACAAGAAGAAGAAAAGTTAGTATGGTGATTTCAGATAACACCCAGGAGCTAGAACCCACCTGCTTCTTTTAAATCAGCTGTGGGAACATGTCGTGTTCCCTGTGGACTACAACAACGATGAGGTGTGCGAGTGGTGGATCGGACGAGGGACGGTGTGTCGGCGTTGTTCTACAGTGGTGCGGTATGCTAATGGGAACACGCCAAACATGCTAAATCACATCAGAAGGCATCACCCAGATTTGCCAATCACCTGAGCCCGGCAAAAGACAACAGCTGTTCAACAGCTGATCCCCGCTGCTTTTAAGAAGCCAATAGACATGAGAGCCGAGAGACCAACATAAATAACGGAAGCTTTTGGCATATGTTTTTCAACGACTTTGCGCTCTGGAAACACTTTCTTATTATTTATGGTGTAATATTTTCAAGTCATTCTTGTAGTTTTACAGCTTGATGAAACCTTTTAGTTCGACATCAGCCATGATAATATGGCCATCTGAGTGTGTGTGTGTGTGTGTGTGTGTGTGTGTGTGTGTGTGTGTGTGTGTGTGTGTGTGTGTGTGTGTGTGTGTGTGTGTGTGTGTGTGTGTGTGTGTGTGTGGTTTGTTTTTTAACTGTTTAATACAGTTAATTATTCAAAATGTCAGAGTTCTTTATTTTTTAACTGAAACTTGCACTACTGTTCAAAATAAATAACAACAAACCTGGAATTATGCATTTGGGACTTTTTTTTTGCTTTTTTGTTGTTGTACCGAACCGTACCGAACCGTGACCTCCAAACCGAGGTACGAACCGAACCGTG
This sequence comes from Chaenocephalus aceratus, assembly GCA_023974075.1. Taxonomy (NCBI): domain Eukaryota; kingdom Metazoa; phylum Chordata; class Actinopteri; order Perciformes; family Channichthyidae; genus Chaenocephalus; species Chaenocephalus aceratus. The sequence continues at coordinate 21,145 of JAMFTG010003058.1, forward strand.
ACTTCTGTGAACCGTTACACCCCTAGTGAAGAGTGATCTGTAAAGAGTAATCTGTAGAAAGTGATCTGTAGAGAGTGATCTGTAGAGAGTGTTTAGGATAGGACTGAAGGATTAGAGGAAATACACTAAAATAAGATAAGTACTTTATTGATCCCAAGTCCGAATTTGGGAAATG
>JAMFTG010003059.1:0-18888 GCA_023974075.1 Chaenocephalus aceratus
TCAGGATCCATGTATCTGGGATCCTCTCCTGAGGAAGGAGTCATCACATACAGAGACTACTACTACTACTACTATTTACACAACTACTACTACTACTACTACTACTACTACTACTACTACTACTACTACTACTACTACTACTACTTACACAACTACTACTACTACTACTACTACTACTACTACTACACAACTACTACTACTACTACTACTACTACTACTACTACTACTACTACTTACACAACTACTACTACTACTACTATTTACACAACTACTACTACTACTACTACTACTACTACTACTACTACTTACACAACTACTACTACTACTACTACTACTACTACTTACACACTACTACTACTACTACTACTACTACTGCTACTACTACTACTACTACTACTACTACTGCTACTACTACTACTACTACTGCTACTACTACTACTACTACTACTTACACAACTACTACTACTACTACTACTACTACTACTACTACTACTACTACTACTACTACTACTACTACTACTGCTACTTACTACTACTACTACTGCTACTACTACTACATACTACTACTACTACTACTACTACTGCTACTACTACTACTACTACTACTTACACAACTACTACTACTACTACTACTACTAATACTACTACTACTACTACTACTTACACAACTACTACTACTACTACTACTACTACTACTACTACTACTACTTACACAACTACTACTACTACTACTACTACTACTACTACTAATACTACTACTACTACTACGACTACTACTACAGCAGCCTCAGGATCCATGTATCTGGGATCCTCTCCTGAGGGAAGGAGTCATCACATACAGAGACTGGAAGGAGTCATCACATACAGAGACTAGTTCCTGAGCAGTGTCCTCACATGCTGATATCAAGAGGGATCACACAGTCACAAGATGGAGGAACAGAAAGCAGTATCAATGTTTTACTTCAGATCAGCTTCCACGTCAGATCCAGTGATGGATGTTCTGGTTCAGTATTAACGTGTTTCTCTCTGCACCAGGGCGAGGAGAACGCCTCCTTCGATATGGGCGGCTACGAGGACTACCTGAGGGAGCAGGTGGGCGACCGCTGGTTCCGCTACAACCCGCGCCTCACCTGCATCTACTGCTGCAAGTCCTTCAACCAGAAGGGCAGCCTGGACCGCCACATGCGGCTCCACATGGGCATCACGCCCTTCGCGTGTCGCATCTGCGGGAAGAAGTACACACGCAAGGACCAGCTGGAGTATCACATCCGCAAGCACACGGCAACAAGCCCTTCCACTGCCACGTCTGCGGCAAGAGCTTCCCCTTCCAGGTAGGAAGGGAACGATTCTTTCCTAGTTCCTTAGAGTCCAAGGGGATGTGTTCAAAAGTCCACATATACTGTATACAGAGGTATAACGTAACGTAGTACTTTTACTCAAGTACTAGATCTGAGTACTTTTACTTTTACTGAACCACAAGATCTGAGTACTTCTACTTTTCTTGACTACATGTTTCTGGTATCAGTACTTTACTCCACTACTTGTTTTTTTGGGAAGGTGCCTAAATGGATTACATATGAAATAGGTTAATTAAATTTATAAAACGGACAAGTCAAATCAAGCAATCTGATTGGTTCTTAGCCGTGATATACTGAGCGTATACCGCGGGTAGAATTGTAAGTTACTTTTCGCTTCGCGTCGGGCCGAACCACGCCCCTTAGCTGTGATATAATGAGCATATACCACGGCCTGTCGTGAGCTATTGCTAAAGTATACAGCAGTGCCATTTTAAATATCTTTTTTGTATAGGATATGTAAGATGAGATGAGATGAGAGGAGATGAGATGAGAGGAGATGAGATGAGATGAGAGGAGATGAGATGAGATGAGAGGAGAGGAGATGAGAGGAGATGAGAGGAGAGGAGAGAGATGAGATGGAAGATGAGATGAGATGAATGAGATGAGATGAGATGAGATGAGAGGAGATGAGAGGATGAAGGAGATGAATGAGATGAGAGGAGATGAGATGAGATGAGATGAGAGGAGATGAGATGAGAGGAGATGAGAGGATTAGATGAGAGGAGATGATGAGAGAGATGAGATGAGAGGAGATGAGATGAGAGAGATGAGATGAGAGGGAGATGAGATGAGATGAGATGAGAGGAGAGGCGAGGAGATGAGAAGAGATGAGAGGAGAGGAGATGAGATGAGATGAAGGAGATGAGATGAGAGGAGCGGAGATGAGCTGAAGAGGAGATGAGATGAGATGAGATGAGGAGATGAGATGAGATGAGAGGAGAGGAGATGGAGGAGATGAGAGAGGAGGAGATGAGATGAGAGGAGATGAGAGGAGATGAGATGAGAGGAGATGAGATGAGATGAGATGAGAGGGATGAGATGAGATGAGATGAGATGAGAGGGATGAGAGGAGAGGAGATGAGATGAGATGAGATGAGAGGAGATGAGATGAGAGGAGATGAGAGGGATGATGCGATGAGATGAGGAGATGAGAGGATGAGATGGAGGAGATGAGATGAGAGGAGATGAGATGAGAGGAGATGAGATGAGAGGAGATGAGATGAGAGGAGATGAGATGAGATGAGATGAGAGAGGAGTGAGATGAGATGAGAGGAGAGAGATGAGAGAGAGGATGAGATGAGATGAGAGGAGATGAGAGAGTGAGATGGAGGAGATGAGATGAGATAGATGAGAGAGTGAGAGGAGATGAGATGAGATGAGATGAGAGAGGAGATGAGATGAGATGAGAGGAGATGAGAGGAGAGGAGATGAGAGGAGATGAGAGGAGATGAGATGAGAGGAGAGGAGAGGAGATGAGAGGAGAGGAGATGAGAGGAGAGGAGATGGATGAGAGGAGATGAGAGGAGATGAGATGAGATGAGAGGAGATGAGGGAGATGAGAGGAGATGAGATGAGATGAGGGAGATGAGATGAGAGGAGATGAGATGAGAGGAGATGAGAGGAGAGGAGAGGAGAGGAGATGAGATGAGAGAGTGAGATGAGATGGACCCTTTATTAACCCCGCGGGGAAACTCCAGTAGTGTAACGGGCAACAGGGGAGATTGAAAAAGAGGACGGCACAGATTCACCACAGATGACTACAACTAAGGATAAAACCAAAGATCAAAATAAATATATAAAATATATAAATATATACAAAATAAATAACTCTAAAATATTAAATGAATTAAAATGAACATATATTGGGTCATGTGTACATACTATTTGCATGTGTGTGTGAATACAGTGAATACAGCGTGTATTTTATGTCCAGTAATTGTAAAAAATGTTTAAAAAATTCGGTTAACCGTTTTTTGGGGGGTTGAATATTGGAATATAAACATGCTTTCAAATTCCCATCCCACGTCCAGGCCATCCTCAACCAGCACTTCCGTAAGAACCACCCGGGCTGCGCTGCCCAGGAGGCCCAGAGCGCGTCGCCAGAGACCACCACCACCTCCGTGACCTCCAGAGGGGGCCCAGCGACGAGGCCTCGCCCAGCCAGGAGGAGGGAGAGGGCGGGGGGGCGTACGGCGAGGGACGCCAGGCCTCCGTCTCCACCACGGGGCCCGACTAAACCCTGAACTGTCTCCGCTTTAAAACCGCATCTACCTTCACCGAGCTACCCAACAGAGGAAGCTCAATGAAGAAGCGCCACACACTCCAACAGCCTCAGTCGCCACGCCACGTGGGTCTTTACGTTACAGATTTCTACTTTTATATTTACAGTTACAGGTTCAACAGACACACGGCTCCGTGCCAGAGCAACACTAAAACCTTCATATCTGCCTCGAGACAATCCAGAGCGGCGCGGTTAATATTCATATTTATAAAAGTAATCCTGCGCGCTCGCTAAAGTGCCACAGCGGCGATAAAACATTTCGATGCACAAAAAGTCGGACTGTTAAAGTTCCCGTGTGATCAGAGTTTCCTTTCTCGTGAAGCTCAGTGGGAAACATTTCACTCTCTGTGCTAACCATTAGTTTAATTTGCATTATAAATACAGTGGCCATTTGCTCTTTAAAGATCGAGGAGAGTTTCTCCACAGAGTCCAAATATATGTTTGTGTCTGATCGAAGAGTGTAACTTTATTGTTAGAAGATAAAGAAAAACATGAACTGACCAGTTAACACAAGTTATACATGTTTCACGTCTGCACCTCCCTAAGATTCTTCAAGATGGGGCCAGACAAACATAACCCTTAGAATTGGTGTTACTAATCTCATCTAAAAATAATCTCGATGTAATATTCTAAAACCATGGTCCCTTAACTTTCCTATTCCCAGAGCTTTCCACTGGTTCCCTCGGTCTTCTTTAGAGAACCCGACCTGCTCAGCTGGCATCAGGTAATCTAGGTAAAGGACTTGAACCCTCAGTCCAACGTTCCCTCTGAGCCTGGTTACCGCGGAGAGGGAAGAAGGCCACGGGAGGAAAGCTCCAGGGATTTAGTTTCAATCAGCAGGTAAAGAACTCTGATCACATGGGAATACCTAATTTGGCTGTAAAATAAACAATTCAGATTTATTGATTGATAGTTAGGGCTGTACCGAACACAACACAACTAATAATATTATATTATTATTGCAATTCAATTTCAGAGGTAGCTGCGTATAAATGTTTCAATATTTTCCAATAAATCCAGAGCGTTGGAAAGACCAAAGTCAGAAACATTGTTAAAACTTCACAACATGTTTTTATCCAACCAAAATAGAGTATATACTGTAGGAATTATTGATTTTGTTATCAGAACCAGGAGTAATTACATATTGTGTTCCTCAGGGATCCATATTCGGACCCCTAACTCTTTATCCAAAATATGTAAATTATATATTTTAAATCTGCAGGTGATTGTGAGCTCCTTCTGAATGCTGACAATTCAGTTTGCATTTATTTTAAAAAGTTTGATTTTCACAACATTTCACAAAGTTTAAAAAAAAAATAGAATATATTGAAGATATTAATGGCATCACATTGGATCCAGGAGAAATCACATCTGGTGTTCCTCAGGGATCAACCTTAGGACCACTGCTGATAATCTGATATACGTAAATTATAGTTAACCTGGAGTTGATTGGGAGCTCTTTGTGTATGCTGACGATTCAGTTTTTGAAAATGAAAACTGTCTTTGGTTTGGATTTATTCAAAAAGTTAGATGCAATCATTTCCCAAATTCACAAAATATTGGATCCAACCAAATATTATGGATCAAAACCATATCTTTAACTGTTAATCTGTTCCCCTTGCTGTTAAGATAAGATAACATGGACCTTTATTTACCCTGTGGGGAAATTCAGTAGTTTAACAGCAACAGGGTGAGAATGAAAACAGGACAGCACAGATGCAGACAAGATTAAATACAATTAAAGATTACTATTATATACAGGTAAGTCACTTTTACAATAAGAATTAAATGAACATAGACATATTTGAGTCATATATACATATTAAATATATTTACTTGTATGTAATCTAACGGCACCATAAGTACATTTATACGACCACAATAATCAAACACTGAACACTAACGCTCGGTACAGCCCTGCAGAAACCTTGTGAGGTTCTGGTGCACCTGGCAGCCTGTTGACGAAGATAAGCTACACCGCTCAGTTACCTCTCATCACGACGCAATACAGCTGCTGCCCCGCACAGCACCACCGGGGGGCGCTCTCACCACAGGGCCCCCAGAGACTTCTCAGATATTTTTCTAAAAAAGCATGACTTCTTCTTCTTTTTGTTCTTTTTTCTTGGACACTTTTTTTGCTCTGACAATGTGTGTAACGAACGAGGAGGAGGCCGAGTCACGACCCGACCGGGAACTTATTGTTTGGGACGCATTAAATCTGCTGCACGTCTGCGAGGGAAACGGGGTTTTAGCTAGGGGGGTTAGAAAGATCGATATATCTTATAATATCGTTTACATTCAAAGACTCCTCTCAGACGTCGGCTTATATTTGAGTTAAAACACGTTAGATATCTGTCCTGTAATCTGTCTTTTACGATTTGATGTACATCGTAACGACAAGGAGTCGCGTAAGGGAAGACAAGTAAACATGCTTTTGGCGATGTATTCTTTATACGCAGATAGTTAGACGTATAATTAGTTAAAGATTAGTTGAAGATCTCAATACACTTTACTTTCCCGAGCTGCTATTAACTATTATTTTCCTCAGCTCTGTTCAGTGATTCTGGTTTATTGGAATATTTTTGCTGACAAAAAGTTGTCGCACGCAACTAACCACGAGAAAATATTAACATTAGCTAACGTAGCTTTTGTCCATTAATGCTTGATTTTCGATCGTGACGATTGTCCGTTCATATCCAAGTTTGGAAAAAGCTTAGTTTTACAACTTTACATTTCCAGACAGAGAAGCTTGCAATTCACATCGTCAACATCATCAGGAAATCGCTTCTAGCATTTTTTATTTTACATTACACAAATGGCAAATGTATCGTACAAATGCGATAATTATCGTACATCCGACAGCTCTGTTTCTTATCTTCCCAGCGTCCTCATTGTTATGGGCTATAGTCGCAGTTTAAAATGCTAAAGAACGAAGGCAGATGGACGTCTCAAATACAGTTTGAAAACATGTAAAAAAGAGTATGACATGAGGGTTTACACAAATAACCGGATTTTAACATTGTTAAAACTATTCACTACATGTTTTTATCCAACCAAAATAGAGTACATAAGGTAGGAATTATACCTTTTTAATCAGAACTGTGAGTAATTACATGTGGTGTTCCACAGGGATCCATCTTGGGACCCCTAACTCTTTATCTAAAATATGTAACTTACATATCTTTTCGAATTTTCCGAACGTATAACGAGCGTACGGTCCCGTGCAGCAGAGGTAATGCGTCCCGGTTTCGGGTCAGTGATCGGCGGGGCGGGGGTTTTCCCGTCAGACAGGATGGATGTATTCTCCGGACCATTGAGCCGGACTTAAACCCTCAACAGGTCTCAGATCAGCGACCGGAGGGCGGCGGATCCAGACACCAAAGGAAAGAGGACGAGGAACTTCAGCACTTATCAGAGAGAGAGGATCAAAAAACTTTTTATAAGAACAATATAAATCACATATTATCAGACTTATTTAAACTACTATGATGTTTTTTTTGTTTTTGCATAATGTAAGTCAGCTGGTAGCACGTGGAGCGGCGGTTTTTGGGCTTTTCTACAGCGCCGCCGTGAGTCTGACGTTTTTATGCAAGAAGCCAGCGGCTGTGACTGTTCAGGCGAACACAGGAACCTTCAGGTATTCAGACTCTCTTTCCGTTAGCCCACGTAGCAGAGCGCTAACGGCTAAACCTCAGAAACCTGTCAATAAACTTAGACTGCAGCCGCAGGAGAGAGGGGGGGGGGATCCTGCGAGTCAAAACCCAGGGCTGGGCAACAAAGAACAACTCCAATGCACCAACGACACAACCTCTCTCCAATGCACCATGGCCACAGAAAATACTGCTCTCCGATTGGCTGACAGGTATTCGTTAAACTCCTGTTAGCTTACTGATTTCTTTATTCTGAATAATGTCATGAATCTGATACGGGTCATGTAAACAGCATATTCTTTGTTATTCCCTGTTCTGAATGCAGTATTGCCAGATGAAGGCGTGTGTGATTTGCTGATATTATTCAGGTTTTAGGGATTGTTTGTACGTGTTCGCACATTCACAACGAGAGGCTGACTTTTTGTTCTCTTCCAGAGCGCTAAGATATTTTTACTTGGTAAATAAGAAACTTGTGAAGCATATTTTAGGAACTGCGGCTTTGTGTTGCATCGCTGATGAAGTGAAATGGTGCATCAGGAAAAACAAAAAACTCCTCAAAGAAAAACTTTTTACAAGCTAAAAGGTGCCGTGTTGCCCAGCTCTGAGAGAAAAGGGAAAAGTCATGAAGGAACAAACAGACTGAAGTCATTCAGAGAGGACCAGAAAATAACTGAGTCTGACCGAGTCCACACGCGCACAGGTTTCTCTTTCCCTGAGCTTCGGCCTCTTATACTCGCGCTGGTTTAAGTCACTAGAACACCTCTTTATATGTCCGTTTATCTAACCTGGACCTTTCCAATGTTTACACATTAATATATTTTCTGAATCTACATCAACACCTCACCTCACAGACGGCAGTTTTCCTTCTTTTTTTAAATCCATAAAAAGGTTCAAAGCACCTGAGTACGCGTGGACTCGGTCTGGACCTCAGTCGCTGCTGATCGAGACGTTTGGTCGCCAGGAGACTGAATCTTTCTGTCCTCTCTGCACGTCGTTTTATAACTCAGTTAAAGTCACACATCGCTGCTTCCAGGTCAGATGCTGGACTCGAGTCCGGTCCCGCCCGGAGGACATGGAGGAGGAACACTCAGATCAGAGGATAGACGACAATAATACGTTAAATAAAATACGAGAAAATTTACTTGAACATCAGATTTCCCTTCTGGGGCTCCTAAATCTTTTCAATCATTAGATTTAACTTAAATTGCATTTATACACCGTCATGATTTGTTTAAATGAAGTGCTGCGTATTCAAATATAGATTTAACTTCAAATAATGTATGGAAACAGGCAGTAAAAGTGATTTGCAGTTTTAAAAAGTAATACAAATATGCTTCTTGTATTAACACTGATATTTTAAGCATCAAATAAAAAACATGTTTGCTGACTTTGTAAAGTTTCAAATGAACTCAAGTTCAAAATGATTGTTTGAAAGACTCGCAATCCGACTCTTCCTCCTCCTCCTCATCCTCCTCGTCTCAGTTAAACTGTGAAAACAGCTCAACCTCATCCATTTACTTTCAAAACGCCAAACGCTGGTTTCACGTCTCCTCAGCTTCTGGCTCTTTTATTATTTTGTACTGTGTGAATCAGATGTTTTACGATACCCAGTAATATTGACCATGACATGCCTAATTATAAATCATTTAGCTATATTCACTTAATGAGATTACTCTTACTGTTGATTCCTCAAAGTATATCCTAATATATCGATGCAGAGTCAAAAAGAAACGTTTAGTAAATTAACTTTTAATACTGTACATGTTATTTTAAAGAGGAGGTACTTAACGTGTCGTAGGAACCGGGAAAGGTTTTATGTGAAAATCCTTTATGTTGCATGTCTCTGTTGGTGGAGGGGGGGGGGGGGGGGAGGTTGATTATAAGTTTAGCAAAATGTGAAGAAGCTTCTTTCACCATGACCACTAGATCTGTCACAGGTCGCCTCCACAGGAAATAAAGCACTTTAAGTGTCCACAGCCACGCCTCGTTCTTTACCTGCACACATTACCCACAATGCACCTGACGAGAAAACAACTTACATCTCGTTAGGTGTACGGACATCTACTGGAGTAACCAGTATTAGATAGTTAGCTCTAAGTAAAGATAAATAGTTCAAATAATTAGCTAAAGTTAACAGTTAAAGGTCCCTAAAGGTTTCTCACAGCATCTCTGTATAGCATGTGTATTCACTCTCTGTCCTACACGGCTGGTTGGAGCTCCTGCCCCCCCCCCTCCTCCCTGTGAGCCCACTGTGCTCTGATTGGTCGGGACGTTGCGAGGCTCGCTGCTCAGTGATCTGGCTTACTGGTGTGGTTTCCGGGTCGGCGATACAGCGAGAACAAGCAAAACTCATCCTGAGCACACACACACTCACAGCCGAAGTAAAAACAATAAGTGTGGCTTGATGAGCAGAGTTGGGTGTAACGCTACAAAGTAACGCGTTACTGTAATAATATTACTTTGTCGGTAACGGAGTAGTGTAACGCGCTACTTTTATAATTCAGTAATCACACTACAGTTACTAACATCGCCCCGACACGCGTTACTTCGTTACTTTCTAAAATCAGTCATAATCAAACCTCAACAAACACCTGCAAAGAACACATGCTAAGGTGAAGCTAACGCACATAGCTATTGTTTATTTATATCACACACGTAGTCTGTTCTTCTTCTCTGTTTTCCGGTTGTTGCCTGTTTTGAATGACGAATACACACTACCGCCGCCTGCTGGTAAGGAGAGTTATTGCCACTCACGCATGCGCAGTTCGTACGTGCTCGGCTGAAGTCTTTGCGGTGTGCTCCAGTCTGGCTCCAGTGCAACACATGGCCAACACGCAGGAGAGCACGCTGACGCAACAGCGTGAGCAGAGATAGACTGCGCAAAATATACAGATAGCAGGAGACAGAGGACAGCCACGGTCAGATAGCAGGAGACAGAGGACAGCCACGGTCAGATAGCAGGAGACAGAGGACAGCCACGGTCAGATAGCAGGAGACAGAGGACAGCCACGGTCAGATAGCAGGAGACAGAGGACAGCCACGGTCAGATAGGAGGAGACAGAGGACAGCCACGGTCAGATAGCAGGAGACAGAGGACAGCCACGGTCAGATAGCAGGAGACAAAGGACAGCCACGGTCAGATAGGAGGAGACAGAGGACAGCCACGGTCAGATAGCAGGAGACGGAGGACAGCCACGGTCAGATAGCAGGAGACAGAGGACAGCCACGGTCAGATAGCAGGAGACAGAGGACAGCCACGGTCAGATAGCAGGAGACAGAGGACAGCCACGGTCAGATAGGAGGAGACAGAGGACAGCCACGGTCAGATAGCAGGAGACGGAGGACAGCCACGGTCAGATAGCAGGAGACAGAGGACAGCCACGGTCAGATAGCAGGAGACAGAGGACAGCCACGGTCAGATAGCAGGAGACAGAGGACAGCCACGGTCAGATAGCAGGAGACAGAGGACAGCCATGGTCAGATAGCAGGAGACAGAGGACAGCCACGGTCAGATAGCAGGAGACAGAGGACAGCCACGGTCAGATAGGAGGAGACAGAGGACAGCCACGGTCAGATAGCAGGAGACAGAGGACAGCCACGGTCAGATAGCAGGAGACAGAGGACAGCCACGGTCAGATAGCAGGAGACAGAGGACAGCCACGGTCAGATAGCAGGAGACAGAGGACAGCCACTGTCAGATAGGAAAACATTCAGGATCTGGATCAGTCTTATGCGACAATGGAAACTGAACTAAAGAGAACATTTGAAACTTTAGCAGTCTGCGTGATCTGCCTGCAGGGAGGGGCGGGCCGGCACTGCGAGTAAAGTAACGAGTAAAGTAACGAATTACTTTATGTAGAGAGTAACGAAGTAGTGTAATATATTACTTTTTTTTAAAGTAATATGTAATATGTAATATATTACTTTTTTTTAGTAACGACCCCATCTCTGTTGATGAGTTAGAAAAAGGTTTCTAACGCTGTGAGAGTGGGTCTGCGGAGAGCATTCCTCCACCATCCCAACTCCTCTGTTACCAGCCAGGGGACTGTTAGTTGAAAATGTACCCTAAAGGTCCCCACCCCTCCTGGTGTGTGAGGAGCTCCGTGGATTGGTCCATTTGGGTTCCGGGAACCGCATGGCGTCATGCAGTTCCCGGAGGAAACATGGAGAAAGAGAAATGTCCAACGAGGCGTTCTGGGGCAGCAGACAGGTCTTCTCTGTGTCACGGTGTTACTCGCTGCAGGGTGCGCTCTGAGGGGTTGAGACTGCAGACCGTTCACATGCAGAGAAAGCTTCATAACACAAGGGGACGGGTCAGAACCAGAGAAGCACGACATGGGCCCTTTAAAATAGGAAACAGTATACAATATAAATAATTAGCTAAAAGGTGCGAATAGACTGTTGAAGTAGTTAGCTAAAAGTACCACAAACTGTTTTAAATAATTAGCTAAAGTAAGGGATTAACAGTTGTAAGCTAAGTTGTATGCTAATAGCTTGCTAAGTAATGAATAAACAGTTAGCTCAAGCTTTTAAATAGCCGTTTATCTGTTCTAACGGATTACAAATAGTTCAGTCAGACAACTCACGTGTTTCTTAATATGTTTATTAGAGCAGCATATAGTTTGAGTTTGGCGTCTAGGCTCGGGTACAGAATATCGAGGCTCAGAACATCGAGTGATTCACGGTTTTCTTAAATGTCTGATCGGATTGGCAAAAACTTCAGAATTTGTATCGACCGCTATTCAGATGACAGCGTTGTTTTCCCCCAAAAGTGGGCGGAGCCGTACTTTTTGCCCAGAAGTGACGCATGTGTTACTCTCATGTATAGCCTAAACTAACAGATAGGCGGCTGAAACAGTTCAATATAACGACTGACAGTGGAAATGGCTTAATGTAATGGATAAACACTTAGGCAAGGCAAGTAGTAGTAGGTTTCTGTGAGTTTGTTCCAGATGTCTGGAGCATAATAACTGAACGCTGCTTCTCCATGTTTAGTTCTGACTCTGGGGACAGGAAGCTGACCAGTCCCTGAAGACCTGAGAGATCTGGATGGTTCATCATTTAGCAGGAGGTCAGAAATGTATTTTGGGCCTAAACCATTCAGTGTTTTATAAACCAGCAGCAGTATTTAGAAATCTATTCTTTGACACACAGGAAGCCAGTGTAAAGACTTCAGGACAGGAGTGATGTGATCCACTTTCTTAGTGTCAGTGAGGACTCGAGCAGCGGCGTTCTGAATCAGCTGCAGCTTCCTCATAGATGTGTTAGTGAGACCTGTGAAGACACCTTTGCAGTAGTCCAGTCTACTGAAGATAAAAGCATGGACACGTGTCTCCAGATCCTGCTGTGACATTAGTCTTTTAATCCTAGATATGTTCTTTAGGTGATAGTAGGCTGATTTAGTAACTGTTTTAATGTGACTGTTGAAACTCAGGTCAGAGTCCATGACTACACCTAGATGTCTGGCTTTATCTGTTGGTTTGAACATTGCAGGCTGAAGCTCAGCGCTAACTTTTAAACGTTCTGCCTTGGCTCCAAAAACCATTACCTCAGTTTTATCTTTGTTTAATTGGAGAAAGTTCTGACACATCCAGTCATTGATTTGTTCAATGCACTTACTCAGTGTTTGAATTGGAGCATAGTCTCCTGGTGAAATTGTTACGTAAATGTGTGTGTCATCTGCATAGCTATGCAGGGTGGGAATTTCACGACGGCCATGGTGGTCGTTGCCCCGCACTTTGGCCGTGATGCCCTGTTAAAAAAAAATGCAATTCACGGCCAAAGTGGCCTTTGTGCCCCTGTCAAAAGTAAAAAAAAATGTCCTGTGGTATTGGTATTTTGACTAGCAATTTAGTTAAATTGTTTCGTTTATCAACGCTACAACATAGCGTTTCGTGAGTCGGTTGTCGTTGTTGGGGGGAAAAGCAAACAGCTGTTTGCTGCTAGCATGCGCTCCGCAGCAAACAGCTGTTTGCTGCGGAGCGCAGCGCGAGCAGGCTCCAGTGAGCGGGAGGGCGCTCCTTCTTCACTACAGACTATCGCGCCACCTAACCATTCGCCAAAATGTTTTTAATACGAGCGGTAACCGGCCAAGCGCCATGCAAAAAACAATCTTCTAATAAAAGAAAGTCACCGGAGGAGTTCAAGGAGTGACAGGGAGTTGGTTGCAGTGCCGCGTCCTAAAACCCTTTTATAATCTATCGATTAGATTTATGATTCGAAAATTATAAAAGTAGGGTAGACATGTGGAGATTATCCGGCTGAACAAAACGTGCATTTATCAAACAGGTTTGTTTTCCACAGACCTTATTTCCAGCTATTTTCCAAAATCCTGTGGAGAAATCCCATTGCTTTCTGTGGAGGGAACCAGCAGCTACTTCCTGGTTTCAGGACGCGTCACTGCACCTCTCTATATGATGCCAGTATAAACAAGGTCTTCTGTCGGCTCTGTACATCAATGCCGACCTATGCTGACAAGTGAGTGAAGAGTAGACAATATAAAGGTATTGGCGAAATGTCCCAGCAGTTTAGGATAATGAAGGTTCTAATCAAATCTATTACATGGCCGTTACATGTCTAACTCCTAATGACAGGAAGGCAGAAAGTGCATTATACAAATAATAATACTCATAATAATAGCAGACATTTTTTAACAATGACCACAATATCATTATTTTAATAAACCAAATATGAACAATTGAGGAAAATGAGGAAGAACTGATGATTCAAATGTTGTAGTACAAGTAGTAATGTAGTTAGTGCATACATTACTATTGCAACAAATGTGTTAATTTTCTTCATTATTAGTCGATTTGTTTTGGTGGACGAATGCTCCGGGGCAGTGGGTACAATGGTGGGGCCAGTGACAATACAATCTTACCCTTACTGTCTACCCCTGACTGACTTATGTGGTTTATGGCTGAACTTAACGTATACGTTTAAGAAAACACTATTGCTATTCAGTCGTTTGTAAAACGACTGGTGTTGACGTTAGTGCTACACTTTTCAGTCATGTTGATTGACCAGCGTAATTTAACCAAACAGCCTTTGTGCCCTGTCATGTGGCCTTTGTGCCCTGTCATGTGGCCTTTGTGCCCTTAAAAAAAATGTGAACGGGAAGGCCAAATGGCCTTGCCCCTAAAATGACGAAATTCCAAGCCTGTAGCTATGGTAACTTATTTTGTTGTTTTTCATTATCTGAGCCAGTGGTAGCATGTAGACGTTAAAGAGAAGAGGCCCCAAGATGGAGCCTTGAGGAACCCCACATGTCATATTTGTCAACTCAGATGTGTATTTACCTATAGAAACAAAGTTGTTTCTGTCCTTTAAGTAGGATTCAAACCAATTTAGAACTGTTTCTGAAAGTCCCACTCAGTTTTCCAGTCGGTCTAGTAATATGCTGTGGTCAACAGTGTCACACGCAGCACTGAGATCTAATAATACTAACACTGAAGTTCTGCCACTATCTGTGTTTAAGTGGATGTCATTAAAGACCTTTACAAGAGCAGTCTCAGTGCTGTGGTTTGGACGAAAGCCTGACTGGAACACATCCAAACAGTCATTTAAATGCAATAAATTACTCAACTGTTGAAAAACAACTTTTTCAATGATCTTACCTAGAAATGGCAGGTTTGATATGGGCCTGTAATTGTTCATTACTGAAGCATCTAGATTATTCTTTTTTAAGAGCGGTTTAATGACTGCAGTTTTCAGGGCCTGTGGAAAAATACCTGAGTGAAGAGACTTGTTTACTATATGAAGTAGATCTGAGGCCATGCAAGGCAAAACATCTTTGAAAAACCCTGTTGGAATAATATCAAGGCAGCAGGAGGAGGACTTCAGAAGTTGAATAATGTCCTCCAGGTTTTTATCATTAATCTGATGGAACTGTGTCATGGTGTCTGAATTGATGTTAAGTGGACACAGAGACAACACATGCTGTTCCTGATGCAGAGGCACTGACTGCTTGTCTGATGTTCTGAGTGTTGTCAGTGAAGAAGGCAAAATCATTGCACGCCCTGGTGGATAGAAATTCAGAGGCTACTGACACTGGGGGGTTAGTTAGTCTGTCGACGGTAGCAAACAAGGCACGTGCGTTGTTTTTGTTTTTGGTAATGATGTCAGAGAATAACGATTGTCGTGCGTTTTTCAATTCCAAATTATAAAGGCCAAGTCTCTCTTTATAAATTTCAAAGTGAACCTGGAGATTTGTTTTTCGCCACCTGCGTTCAGCTTTTCGACTTTTTTCTGTTTTTCACGGTCATGGCCTTTCTCCATGGAGATATTTTCTTCCCAGTCACTTCCTTTACCTTAGTTGGAGCAATGGCATCTATAACATTTTTAATTTTTGAATTAAAATGATCTACTAGCTCATTTACTGAGATGTTAGCAGGGGCAAGTGTGGAAGAAACATCCTGAGTAAACATTTCCCTCGTGTTTTCAGTTAAAATATCGCTTTGTGGTTACCTCTTTTTGAACACTTGTGTGAACAGAAATAGAGGTCTCAAAGAAAACACAGGAATGGTCAGAGAGTGCAACATCAGTCACCACAACCTTAGAGATATTCAGACCCTTTGAGATCATTAAGTCCAGAGTGTGCCCCTTATTGTGCGTGGGCTCCGTCACATGCTGAGTCAGTCCATAGCTATCAAGAACACAAAACAGTCTCTTTAGCCCCTCTGTCCTGGGGGTTGTCAACATGGATGTTAAAATCACCAACAATGACTAGACGGTCAAAGTCAATACACACTACTAGACAGCAGTTCAGTAAAGTCATCAGAAAGCTTGCACAGTATTTGGGTGGTCTATAGATATTTAGGAACAGAGCTCGAGAGGAGCATTTCAGCTGAAGGGCCACATATTCAAAAGAAGCAAAGTTTCCATACGATGTCTTCCTGCATTGAAGGGAATCATTGAACAGAATAGCAACTCCACCTCCTCTCTTATGCATTCTCTTCTGACTCATGAAACTAACGTTGGGAGGGGTTGATTCGATAAGAACAGCTGCACTGTTATTTTGTTCAATCCAAGTTTCTGTTAAAAACATAAAATCGAGATTGTGCTCAGCGATAAAATCATTGATTAAAAATAATAATAATAATAATAACTGAGATTTCTATAGCGCCTTTCAAGGGACCCAAGGTCGCTGTACAGGAATAGGGCAAGCACAAACAAACAAAACAAAGGTCAGACAGACAAAACAACAGATCGATTTAAGGGCCGAAAGCCTTGATGAACAGATGGGACTTGAGGACCCTTTTGAAAATGTTTTCCTGCCAAAGACCTGACATTTAATAAAGCTAGTTTAAGTTCGTTAAACACACTATCAGTCAGGTTTTTAGTAACAAGCTGTGGCTGACATGGAATCACTGCTACATTAGATTAGATTAGTTTCTAAAATGATTCACCGCTCTCAATCTATGACCTATCAACACAGATATCGGCAAAGCTCCAGGCAGGCAGGCCCCGGCATGTCCTGGAGAGAGTTGAGAGTGCCAAACGCCCTTGAGCCTGGACCCAGCACATATCAGTGTGCAGCGTTGTGTACACACACATCCTATCAGGCTTTGAAGGGGAGGGAGGACTTCGCTAAAAGTACAGTTTTAGTGTTTAAACAGTTTAGCTTAAAGTTACGGGTCAGTACACAGAAATGTATCCAGCTTAAAGGATGAGTGAAATAATGGATGCAGACCACTCTGTGTTCTGTTAGTCATTTAATGTATTTACACTGATTAGTACTCCATGTATAGTGTATTGGATATCAGGGACCTCAGACTTCTCGCTGCTGATCTAAACGGCAGAATGTGAATTTATTTAACATTTAAAACACAGAGAGAAGAGAGAAACTGATACATGGACGAAGTTTGTCTTTTATATATTAATAAAGTAATAAAGAAAGTAAATCTACAAGTGAATGTATCTCAAATGCACCATAAACCATAAAACCTCCTGATATCCTGAACATATGTCTCTTTTAAAGATCCCCTATCATCCTCCTCTTCATCAGTATATCACAGCTCTCAGGTAATCCAGAGCCTGTCTCTGATTGGCTGAAACACCAAACAGATCATTGCAGCATACCATAATCCCTCTGTTTCAGCCCTGTTTCCAAAGTGCTGATTCTCTGTCTGTTACTCAGATGAAGATAAGGAGCCCCTCCCCACGCCCCTCTAGAGGAGATTCAGGTGATAAGGGGGGGGGGGGTACCTTTTTGCTGATTGGCTAATGGTTACACAAGACAAAACATCGTTATGACATCACAAAGTGGCCAAAATCTGATCAGCTCATTTCAGACAGGTTTTTATAGAACTGGATCAAAAAGAGAGAAAATCTTTGTTCCTGAAAACATGCTGATGTAGCAAAGACAAAGACAGGTGACCTTTAACACATGTCTCTGTTAAACACATCCAAGACTAAACATACAGTTGACGGAGTAAAAGGCAATCAGAGTATAAGACTATATGCTTGAAACGACTATATGATCCTGTGACCCGGGTGGGAGGTCCACTGGGTGCAGGGGTCTGCCACCCTGGCGGTGAACAGCAGGGCGTTGATGCTCTTCTTCTCTGATCAGCAGCAGGAAGGGTCTGTTCACATGGAACACCTCTCGGTCGAAGTTGATGGATCGACCGACCGCCACCACGCCTGTAGCCGCTGCCCGCCTCGCTGCCCTCCTCGTTCACCTGCAGGGACACCACAGATTCACTCTCACTGCCCCCTCTGCTCGGACTAACATACAGAAGGACAGTGGCGGACTGGCCTCGGGACGGATCTGATGGGTTGGACATGTGGGCCGCTCGAATAAGTCACTAGCACCCCCCCCCCCCCAGAGACAGAGAACAAGAAAGTGGGAGTTTTAAACTGGGTTAGGATCAAAAATAAACATTCAACTATCAAAAAAATAAAAATGGGGAAAGGTTTTAAATTTTTTCAGCATTTTTTCCGAATAAGTACATTTAAATCAATAGTTTACGGCTGTTGTGTAACTACGTCTATATGAGTCCCGGATGACCGCCAGAGGCGGTGCTTTAGCACTGGATGACTTATACCAACAATGTCATGAAGAATCCAAGCCCTTGCTCACCACTGAAAGCAGCGGAGCTCGGCAAAAAGGACCACGCCCAAAGAATGGGGAGTGGCGACATTGACCTGATGACAACTGGAGAATGTTGCCAGAAGACGCCACGACGCCGCGGCGCAGATGGTCTCCAGGGGCAACCCCTCTCAGGGCAGCCCAATATGTTGAGATCTCCTTGTAGAGTGGCATCTCAGCCTGGTGGCAGGGGGCGGCCACTGGCCCCGTAAGCCGTGAGATGGTATCGACAACCCAGTGGGGAGCCACTGGTTAGAGGGCTAACCCTCCTTTAGTGCCGCCAGGCAAACTCAAGAGTTGCTCCTCCTGCCGTATCAGGCAGTAGCCTGATATACGCCCTTTGGGCACCCCCCAGGGCACCCCCCGGGCACAGCAACTTCGACGTGCCGTACTCCTGAATGTCAAAAGCGTGCCAGCTACTGCGCAGGCTGATTGAAGTGGGTTTGTGGAAGGACCCCGGGCGGGAATGCCACATTTGCCCAAAGGGCAACCGCCTGAGAGTCTCAC